>JAUELE010018875.1:0-26750 GCA_031471655.1 Diodora aspera
AGACTTCCAACCAAATTTAAGATTTTGTAGATTAGTCCATACATTCTTTTGACCAAATAGTGTACTGTCGATATTAAAAGATAAGTCAGCCATATACTAGTGCGTGTGTTGGCTCATGGAGCGCTTACAAGTATGAATTGTTGCATAGCCCTCTGGTAAATGGTATGAAGAGTACAAGGTCAAAAACCCTGGTAAAAGTCATGTCGAAGACAAAACTATCACCCTATATGACCGTTGCTGATTCAGAAAAATGTAACAAACTCGAAGTACCTCATACAGAACTCGTATTGACCTCGGAGTGAGCCGTATCTACATCGGCACCCCTCCTATTAAACTCGTAAACAATTCGTACTTGACTCTTAATACTCCTTCTAATCGGTATGCTTTCTTTTGGTCGTCAGTTTATTATAATTATAACTGTTAAGAGGCGCAGTAACATATGCAGTTCCATGCATCGAGTAAGACCAGGGATAAGATTATTGCGAGATTGTATATTCAGTGCTAGCCGGGTTCGTCTAGTACTGAGCTTGGGAGTTGAGATCAGAGCAGTAGAAGATGTTGATGTGATATACTGGCTCTTGAGACCAGGTTGTGTGAGTCTGCGATGGTGAGTGAGAGGGGGGTTGTGTCCAACTATATAAGAGGTCTGCTTTCGAGCTGATAAGAATAGAGTCCGTCTTGCATTCATTTAGCTTCACGATTTGTTTGGTCACACACGTTTCATTCCTTTACAGTAGACTAGTTCATACATTCTTTTGACCAAATAGTGTACTGTCGATATTAAAAGATAAGTCAGCCATATCCTTGTGTTAGCTCACGGGGAACTTACAAGTATGAGCTGTTGCATAGCCCGCTGGTAAATGGTATGAAGAGTAACGGATCAAGAACTATTGCTTGAGGCACGCCTGGTAAAAGTCTTGTCTTCGACAAGACTATCATCCTATCTGACCTTTACTGATTCACAACATGTCGTAACAAACTCGAAAAAAGTCGTATCTACATCGGTACCCCTCTATTAAACTCATACTTGACTCTTAATACTCCCGCTGTGCTCGTAGTTGTTGCATATCTGCTGAGTTTAAGGTCCGGAAAGCTCTTAGCAAAAAAAAACCGCAAGACCTTTGAATACCTTGCCCATGGATACAAAATGGCGCCGCTAGCCAGGATTGAACTCATTGTCCCACCATAATCACAAGTCCGATGCCTAATAAAGCATTCTGTGTCTTTCTCGAACGGGGTACTACCTGATAGTGCCGGGGTGGATCCAGGACTTTGCGGATCCATGGCTCAATGGACATAATTACGCTATTTGTTAATTTCTAAAAAGTCCTGGGTATTGTTTATAAATGCATTGTTTTATTATACGGTCACCAATTTACCGAATGCAAACTGTACATGGACGTTCAAGAGTGGCATCCACCCTTATGTCCATCAGTGGTTCTATATTGTTACACAGTTTCCAGCAGGGATGCCATAGTGTACCACAAATGCCATCGGAACTTTCAGTTTTGGATTTCGCCACCCCACTAATCATAAGTCATGCCTGTTGTTCACAGCCATGCACGTGCCTCCTGGTATTTATTTAAACGGTCCCTCATTTATTAACAATAATTTTCTTTCTTCTTCCACACATTATCAAGTGTTAGATACCTTCTACAAGCTGCACAGACCTACACGACTATTGAAAATTAATGACACAAAATATATAAATAATGTCATAAAAAAATAGCAAAAATGGTTTTGACATGACCCCCATGTTAAGTAAATATCATAAAATTGTGCTTTTTTGGCACATTTAGATATTATTAAGTTTTACAATATTATTATTTAATCAATTGTAAAAGTTTAACAATTCATGCGTTATTTTGTGTGATTTAAAAAAAATATGTTTTTTTTATTATACGGCCCCCATTTACCCCCTCCAAAATCCGTAAAATTGATTTTCAAGAGTGGCATCCACCCTGGTGTCGATCAGTGGTTATATAGCTACATTTCTAGCATGGATGCCATATTGTACTAAAAAATGCCATCGGGGGCATTTTCTAAGCCTCTTTTAAAATTTCGCCACCCTACTATATCATGTTGCATTATGGCTGAAATATTGTCATTGCAACGTAAAACATCTCAACGTAACTGCGCAGAAGACACTAACACTTAAAAGGTACTTAAATAAATAGTACTTAAATAAATAGTACTTAAATAAATAGTACTTAAAAATAGTACTTAAATAAAAAGTACTTAAATAAATAGTACTTAAATAAATAGTACTTAAATAAATAGTACTTAAATAAATAGTACTTAAATAGTTAACATTCAGCTTGTGTGGCAGAAGGCTATCAATTTACTGTTATTTCTGAGCGGCTTACCAATATTCTGTTAATTAAGTTGATTTCATGGCTTTTGGAAAACCGGCAACAAAAATGTCACCCAGGTGTTCGTTGACTACTGGTGGCGGAGCCGGCAAAGGGTAGCATTAATGAATAAAAAAGAGCTTCTCAAAGGTTTGGCAAATGTTAGGCGAGTCGGGAAAGGAGAAAAATGTAAGGGTATGCCCATGTTTGCTTGGGGTACGGAAGCCGACTAATACCATGGCAAACAAAAACAAGGTACTCAAACGCCGTCACCAAACCATTGGATTACCATCAACTGTTCAGCATGACACGAGTACATTGAAGTGTTTTCTCGGACCCTCTATTAGCAGATTCGAAGTTGATATCGTGTTTGCATTCCATGTATAAGACTTAAAAGTGAGACCTCTCCTGGTATTGACATAAGACATTAACGTCCGGTAAATGTGAATGTCGGTCTTTGTTGCTGCTTTGGTGTGTACGTGTTTATGTATGCATCAGAAATTTTGATTTAAGCAAAACACCCTAAATGGGATCGTTGTGAAAGAACTTCAGTGTCACAAATGGTGTATTTTAAAAAACTGTTGCAGTTCAGAGATGTTTTGCTGGGATGGTTATCTCTGTTTTGCAATTGTTAGGCGTTGGTAAATTGTCGGTTCGAGAGAACCTAGGGTTTTTACGGTGGTTTTTTTCGATGAAAACATGTTATGTTGGTCACGAGTTTGATACTTTGAGCAACGTCGATCCTTTGTACTTGGATGGGTGAGCGGGCTCGAGTTGTAAACCTCTCGGGCCTTAAAACAAAACAGAACAGAACAGATATTTATTTCTCATAAATCACACAGAGTGATATAGAGAACATACAACAATTAATCTGGTGGTTATAATAAATTATTCAATTTACAATAAACATAAACCTTCTTTTATAAATGTGTACAATTTTAATAAGTGTGGCGTATACTCCACTTTCATGAGACAAACAAATTTAACAAGTGATGCATATTTACAGAAATAGTCTGGCAGTGTTGAGGTTCTAAGATTTTGAAGTAATGGATAATATTGCAGAAAATGAAGTTCGTCACCTTCTCCATTATTACACAGCTTACATATTCTGTCTTGCACTTCAATATCTTCCCATCGTCCAGTTTCTATTGGTAATCGGTGGTTACTTGTTCTAAATTTGGTTATCCATATTCTATTTCTAGAAGACAATTTCAACAAATAAGGTTCTAATGTTAACGAAGTTTTGTACATTTGATAGTAAACACCTTTTGGTGACTCCACAAGACGACTCCACCATTGCTGTTTGAACTGATTTACTAATTTTAACTTAATATTGTTTTAGAGAGGTTTAATATAGAGACGTATGTCTGCTAGTGAAATCAGTAGTTAGATGAAAAGTTATCAACCGCAGAGAAAATATTTAAAAAAACACAAAAACAAAGTAATATGTGGCTAAAGTTGCTGCTTAATCATATAACTTATATTTGGTAAAGCCTTAGTTTTAAATTGAATATTGAAAAAAACGAACTTTCTATGTTTCCATTCTTCGTGCTCGCTTTGTGCCCCGTTTCTAACATTTCTAACGCCCCTGTTTTATTCTTTCAACTGAGACATGGGAAGAAAGTGGACGCATCTTATGAAATACCCTTCACTATGGAACCAAACATACAAAGGCATTTTCGCAATGCACTAGAATGCAAGACAATAAACATAGACAATTATAGAACTAATTCGACCTTATGATTACCATTGCAGGTTCCTTTCACCGGAATCAGTAAATCAAAGTACCATTTCAGGCATTAGTACCAGACCACAAGCACACAGCTTCCAGAGAATGTGACACACTGTATGACACTAAATAAAAACTAAATAAAAATATAAATATTTGGCCTCAAATTAATCTACTGACTGCATACTATTTCCACGTAAACCATGATTATGTATCCACAGTATATAAGCGTAGGAACGTATGGACCGTTTCTTGTTCGATGTTGTATGTTATTTGCCATAGGACCCCAATTAAACAAAGCATACATGTTGCAGATTGCTGCAAATCATTATTTAATGAAACGAAGTGGCATGCATATTATCTTTGATATACCGTAGTAGTAGTAGTAGTAGTAGTAGTAGTAGTAGTAGTAGTAGTAGTAGTAGTAGTAGTAGTAATAATAATAATAATAATACATGTATACATGAACATTTATCTTCCACCCTTATGTGTTGTTGTCACCACAGTGCAGCGTCAATGCCAATTTTCATCGGGGCCGACTGGGACAAGTGGAGTAAAGTACCTTGCCCAAGATAAGGGCTACCGCGTTTCCCGATTTATCTGATAAACATGCATCCCTCATCCCATGCCTGCAGATGATATCCTTACTTCATGTCAATGTCACTTGTACACGAAACTGCAGGCTACAACGTAAATGGTTTGAACGAAATAACCCCTTTTGAACAATTTGATTAGCTTTGATTACCATATTTAACAAATTATCATTCATTACATTTGCTTCATTTCAAACAGGGCCATTGATTTAACTTTATATGCATAAATACCGAGATCATTTGTATTGCGCGTTACAAAATTAACTTGCTGCACTAGAACACAGCATTTTGTCACAGGACTTGGTCAACCACATCTTTTCTGGTTCAGTGCGTCTCTCTTTACATGCACATACCAAACTCTAACTGCTGATAAAACAAATGGAAGTTTGCCATGATCTGCGCTGTGACCTGACTAAACACACCCACCCACAGGGTTCGAATCAGGGATTGGTCAGTCGATTTGCAAACTATATTTTGCTGAATTTTCTAATCATTTTCTCGATGTTGGGTGCTTCTAGGTGTTTAATAGGTCAGGAAATGTTCAGAGCGATGTGAAATGTTGTTGAGAAGTGAGTTTATGTTGTGCCTAGTCTTTGATTATGAGTAATCGTCTTTCATAGGTGGCTATACTATGGTATTTGTGTACCACATCAACGTGTTGAGCTCGTGCAACTCGGTCTTGGCGTTGCTCCCTGGCTGTAGCTGGGATTTGGGACAACGTAGAATGTTACAGAAGAGACATGTATATGGAAGCAGTGGATAATACACATTTTAAATAATTATATTGACTAGTGACTTGGCTATCGCGTTTTTCCGAAGGCAGTTTTCGCTGGCCAGATCGGTAAAGTTGTTCCCCTTGAGTATTATATTATAGCCTAGATGTACGAACATAATGTCAGGGTAATTTTAGGCTGCAAACTCGGGGAAATGATTAGAACATTAAGCAAAACATAATTTGCATTTTGTTTTCTTCATAAATCGACTGACCAATCAGTGATTCCAACTCCTGCACACCTACCTTGAGCGTGGAACTGCTGACACAGATATGGCAAGTGTATCGTGTATTCCCACTTCTTATTCTGCGCTTCTTGTCGCATTTATTGTTTTAATTGTTTAATAATTGTGCGTTCATTCATCTCCTTTAGCATACATGCGTATAACGCTAGTGGCACCATAAGTGGAGTATCCACAGTGGAGTAGATATCGTAGCCACGGGTCTGACGTATTGCACGTGCGTCCACCTTAGCAAAGTCTCATAATTAAATGAACTAGTCCCAGCGAGCCGTAGCGCCTACAGGACCATAGTTCTACTTATATATATACAAGCTCAGCTTATAATAATGCAAAATGAATGCACACAAAGAGTATATTGACTTACCAACCGATTTATCCGTGAAGCTAACAACGTATCAGATAATGTAGTGGAAGAAATGATGTTGATCAGTGATTTTATTAATATCGATCAAGTCGTATTTTCGCATGCACATACTTTCCTGAAGAACAGAATAAAGAATGAAAAGTCAATGTTGTATCTAAATTCTGAAAATAACGTTATCCAGTCCCCTTCGTCGGGTTTTGCTGACATTAGGATAAATTCTGATGAAGATAATTTCCTAGTCAGTCAGGGAGAATACTTTTATGGTGATACGATGGATTCTGTAGTTATTGTAGTTTGATAATTGTAATCCAATTATTTTATTAGATAATTGCCGACAAAAGTTTAATTTAAATATGCTTTATTATTAATGTAGTTACATGAATATAAAAATATTTAAGGTCGTTAAAAGGGGAACATCAAGGTTAATTGGAATGCTCGGGCGTAAAAACAAACTCATGATAACTTTCAGAATTATAAACTGAAAAATAAAAATAAATGTATTTATATCTGCAATCTATTTATTCATTTTTACTTTTGACCCATGAAATATCTCTCTTTTCACCGAAAGTGTCTTGAATCTATTATTAAAATCTTTCATCCCCCTCCCTAAAATGCAAATCCCCGCTCCCTCAGCGATAATCATTCGCTCTCAGCTCTTTTGACAGCAGACTGCAATTGCCTCTTAAATGTGGGTTAGTTTTTTCATTACAGATTTGACAAATTCGCTGAAAATCAATTGGTCTTTAAACGATTCTTGGATCACTTGATTATTGTTTTTTAGATTTTCCAAATCAAATCAAAAGTTCAAGTATCTGGATCAAGAAGTTTGTCAGTTGGACTAATGGATTTGCTCAATACAACTTGAAAAGAAAGAGAATTGTGATTTTTTTACAAGAAGCCGATGACATACGTCTTTACTTTGTTGCTGGCAGTGGGATTTGTTATAGAAAAAGAAAACAACCGAGATCTGTCTTTGCTGTTGTGATTGGCTGTCTGCACATCTCTCATTCGTTCGTTTTACTCTCTCTGTCATTCTAGTGTTCTTATTGCTCTTTTTCTCTATCTCGCTCTGTCTATTTCACTAGTCTGTTTCATTAGCCTTCCAGATCCACCCAAATGATCAATTTACAAATCCCTCCTGTGATACGAAAAGAGCAATACACCACACGTGCACACCGTTAATACTATAATATATAGTTTATTTGTAATAATGTAATGTAATAAGAAATACACCCTTCAGGCGCGTTCAGACAGTGCAATTAATCTGATAGACTTGTGGCAAGGCACAAGTTCAAGGTCTGAACAACCGTTTCTATCAGACTTTGTGTTGTATAAAGCCCGCATCGGCTGAGTTGTACAAATGTAGGAGCTGCTCTATTCTCGTTCGACAATTTCACATACGTCCAACCAGAACGGACTTTGCAGTCACATGATACTTACATCGTTATGTACGTCGCAAGAAGATGATCTGTAGGTTGGTTGCTAGGCAACGTTATTACCGAAAAACATGGCAATACACAGCTGTATGCAACTTAGCGCACAATAATAATACTAATAATGTGTACACTTGTATTTAGCCTTAGCCATGCTAGAGCATGCTCAAAGCACTCAACATTATTACCCCAGTAATTGGAACAATGTAAACTCCACAACATTCGTCAGTTTCACGAGAAGTATACAAACCAAGCTGCCAGCCAGAAGGTTAACTGAAGGTTAAAGTTGGATACGTGGTCAAACTCATTGCTTTCTTTTAAAAAAACAACCTTTGGAATGATAAATATACATAAAATTATGAACATACAACGGTTAATGGACAAAAGATATAGCACGGTTGTCGGTTAAATCACCTTTTGAAAAGCCGTCTATGAATACTTCACCCCGGGGTGAAATAGTATGCATTCGAATTTTCCGGCGAATCTTCCAAGTTTCCTAAACCTTCGTGAACGTAGCACTTGATCACATGCGTTATTTAATAAGGCAAACACTTTAATAATGTCTGATTGATAGTTAATGTTATTTATTTAACATAGAACGCACCGATCATAATTATTTCGGCCTTGAGAACACGTATCCAACTGTCATATTACCATTGCTTTTTGACCAGAGATCCAATTTCAGCTGTGTGGACAGAGGCAATTTGACGAGCAAAGCCACTTTGGCAAGACGCACTTGTATGCAACTGAGCGCACACAAATAATACTAATAATGTGTACACTTATATTGCGCCTTATCCATGCCAGAGCATACTGAAAGCACTCAACATTATTACCACAGTCATTGGAACAACGTATACAAACCAAGCTGCCAGTTAGAAGGTTAACTGAAGGTCAACTGAAGGTTAACTGTCACATTACCGTTGCTTTTTGACCACAGATCCAATTTCAACTGTGTGGACAGAGGCAATTTGACGAGCAAAGCCACTTGCTCAAGGTGACACCAGTGATGTTGCCAGTGTCTCGGTGCGAGGCAGGGTGAACCCTTTAAGGCCTGAAAGGTTTCCAACGCCAGCCAATAGCTCATCCAACTACTTTCCGGGCTCGATGTTGCTCAATTTCGCAAACTCGTGACCTCCGTGCATTGCACGGGGTCAGCTCACCTCGAAGTCCGAACTCTGTATTTTATGAAACTCCTGTTGTACATTTAATCTGACAGATAAACTGTACCAACTAAGTGTACCCCCTGAACGCGCCATTACACGAATGATGTAATTAACGTCATTCCAGCTAGCAATGTTCGGAAAGATAGGTTCTGCAGTGTGACCGACAAGATCATATTGGTATCCAAGCAGAAGATTTTACTTCCGATCACGCTGACGTAAAAGATGAGCATACTGTAGGCTTATGATTAACACAAGTCAACATCTCCAAGTAGGACGACAGTTATGATTACAAGTGACCTACAAAACGTGTGATAATATTCAGATACTATCTGGCGCTTTGATGTCAGAACTCTTTGCTTCGGATCCGATATCAAGGCAATCAACCCCTTTGGGAGATAATTACAGAGTTGGTGTCTGTTCAGAGGATTGGTGTCAAGGACAATGACAGAAACGGGTAAACACTATAAAGTGCGATGTAATGCCAAGACGTCGACGTTGGTGCCAGCACACATAGGAAAGCAATTCTCACTGTAGTCTGTGGTTAACGACAAATGATGAGGCATTAAGAAACCATTGCTTTGGTAATTATTGTACGAATATTAGAGACTGACTATATATGTTTCCTGTGAGGTGATGAGTGATGTTACATCGCACCGGATACATGTATAATAATAATAATAATAATAATAATCATAACGTGTACACTTATAATGCGCCTCTTGGCCCATACGAAATCTCTAATATCGTCAGTGTCCTCAGTGAGAGACAGGGCGAACCTTTGAAGATCGACGTCTTAGAGCTAACAAATGACAATTCACTCATCCAAGTATTATCAGGGCTAAGCATTGCTTATCTTCTTTAGGTCTGCGTGCATTGCATGAAACTACGCCAGTATCCATACAACGACGAGGGCTTATGCAGAAGAACTGAAAAGAGAGAAAAGCGAAACTAGCATATTGATATTTGGTTGGAAACATACATGTAAGTATTCGAGCGCTATTTTTTCTCACCGAAAAATGTCGGAAAAATATGAGAGAGCGCGCTAGTGTGTGTGTTGGTGTGTATTTCTAAATGTCTATACTATATTTATGTGTGTGTCATAATTTGCATTCTCAAACAAAACAAAACTAACTTTGAACAGCCAGTAAGAACGACCAGCAGTCTAACGTCCAAGTTTGTTTCTTTCCAATTGTTCTTACTTTATAATATTCATAACTTAATATTGAAAGTAAATTGAAGTACGACCACGTTTATTAAAATGAAATCGATATCAAGATAGATATTTTTCTAAAAGTGTCGAAGAGAGGGTAATTTATCTAAAACGTTTCCAAAATCCAAAACTGTCTCACTATGAATCCTGCCAAGTGAACTCGACCTACAACGTAGTCTCTGCAGCAGCCAGATTTACCACACGTTTAGCAGTCTGCAAATTAGAATTTTCCAGAGTCACGAAGAAAATCTGTGTCTATTGTGCACTTTCGATAATTTAGGGAATTACGCCCCATTACCGCAATTATATAATTGTGATACACTTACAACAGTCCATGTAAACATGGCAATCTTAGAACTTTATTTAAGTCAATAGGTTGGCTTCGGAACATACAAATTATACCCTTCCCAAAGTCGAGATCGATTGGACGGAATATCTCGCAACCAGACCTCTATGAATGTATTGTACCTACAAGTCAATCAGTCCATGTTCGCTCGGTTTTCATGACAGGGACAATGTTCAAGCACGTTTAAATCGTAATTCAAATGAAAACAGTCAATAGTATGTCTGAAAAAAACGAATATTAAACTGGGTCAAGACTTAAAAATAAATGAATTCATGATATTTACAAAAATCTGCAATTCAAATTCCCGAAGAAGACATCATCTTATTTATTACTTTCAGTTATTTGTTGAGCTTTGAATTCATGGTAAGACCAGAGGCTGTTATTCAAAGGACGTTTGGTCTCTGTAAGGTAATCATTGAATACTTAATAACCGGCGGTCATTTAAAACGTCACACACCTCTGTCACTCTCCATTAAAAACAGCTAAGAATTTTGAATAGCATAGGACCATGTAATCATGTTCGGAACATCATAATTTGGGATCTTTGCGAAGAGAGGAAGTAGACCAAGAATCAATGATGGTGAAACTAAGGCGGAGCAAAGGAGGCAGTAATGTAGTATTTTGTTTTGCAAGCAATTTCTTATAGCTGTGTATAACATACAGTTTGGCAGTTAAAACGTGTGTATTTAGCAGTGCAGAGCAATCTATTACATATTTCCGGTAGTGGTTGATATTGCGGCAGTTCAAAGCAATTATTTACAAATTGTGTGTGAGTTAAAGACAGATTATGCAAAGAATTTCTCTTGCATGGTCTGCAAAGAAGAAATAAATAAAAAGTCTGCGATGTGAAAAGTCAGTGAATAAAGAATGCCGGGCGGTCTAGATGTTTTGGAAAAACGACATTGCCTGAGAACCGCAAAATTAGCTTTGCACAGTCTAACACTGATTTGGGTTTTTTCTGTTGTTTTTTTTTCATTTTAATTTCTCCTATTTTCTCAACAACGTATTACACATGAAGTCAGATTTTGCATATCACAGGTGTGGGTCAATTGGTTCGAAAATTCTATATGTAGAGTAATATATTAATTACTGAGGTCAACTCCAATGTTGGAATTTGGTTACTGGGAAATTATTATCCTGTGATATATCAACGTCATCATAAAGTAATTAGGCCAAGCAAGAAAGCAGTAGAGATGCCATGGACTAACAATAGGTTCTTTGACTGGAGATGGTCCGCTCTTCCTGACTTCTTCCAGTTGTTTACGATACAAGCGCTACTGGGATATTATCTATGAATAATATTGGATACACAGGGGTTCGAATCACTGATTGGTCGGTCGATTTATGAAAAAATTAAAAATAATGTTTTTTACATTTTCTAATCATTTTCCCGATTTTGCAGCCTAAAATTACCCAGAATTGCAATTGGCTCAGCGACATTTGTCCGTTTTATCTTTTCGTACTCCTAGTTTATAATACAATAAACGGGAGCAACTTTACTGAGCTGGCCAACGGAAACTGCCTTGGGAAAAATGCGATAGCCACGTCACAAGTCAATATATTTTACAATTTGTATTATTCACTGCTTCCATATACATTTCTCTTCCAATCAACACAAACCGCAACATTATATGTTGTCCCACACCCCAGCTACAGCCCAGAATGCAACGCTAAGACCGACGTTACGCGACGTGGACATGTTGATATGGAATATGGTATGGTATTACCATAGTATAGCCACCTATGAAAGTCGAGAACCCACAAACAAACATTTGACACGACATAAACGCACTTCTTCACAATATTTCACATCGCTCTCAACATTTCCTGGGCCAATATTCACCTCGAAATATTCCAAAACTCATCAGAAAGGATTTTATGACGAGGAGGACGACGAGAGGAAGAAGATAATACTGATCTTGATGAATATATTGACTAAGGCAAGTACAAGTGATGATGATGACGATGATGACAACGACGACAGCGATTATGATGGTGGCGGCGACGACGATGATAACGACGATGACGGCGACAACTATTTTGACGTCGGTGATGATTGCGACGACGACAACGACGACGATGATGATGACCATATACAAATATAATATACAACATCTGTGGCCTCTCACATTATCACATGTGCAATGAGATGAGAAACCATATACATTCATTTGTATTCTGTTGCAAATTTAATACCTGGTGTTGTCAAGCGTGTTCGGCAATGGTCACACATACTGCCATCATGAACCATTGAAACCTTACACAAAGCGAACACAACAGATTTGAAAACAAATCTTCAAGACCAGAAAGTTAAACATTAAAACTTCTCCAACTATCTCCCTGTTGTGTATGAAGCGTGAGAGATGAAACATACCGGCCGTGTTGAGTGCAATCAGTATACAACAACAATTCTCGGTTACATTGAAAAACTTGTCAGTCAGGTCACAGAGATGTGAAGCCTCCTTAAGCGCCCATCCAATTACCACGTAGTACAGACGAGTTTCACAAAAACAGTCCTTTTCAATCTCGTTGCTTTAAAGACTTGAAACCAATTTAGCCTCAGATTCTCGAGGGCAGATTACACGGAATCGACAAAACTGCAAAATACGACTTTGGAGTGAACAGAATAAATAAGGAAACATGACTCGTGAAGAAGTCATCCAGGTATAGAATGTGACAATTTTATAAAATGGAGCAAACCGCTGCATTTCGAGGGAAACTATACTGAAGGAAAGAAGTAAGAGGTCACTGAAAGCGTACCAGATAGCCGTATCACCAGGACCGGAATTACATTAATAATGCACATAAATCGGACCGAGCCACTGGTTTGTGAGTAAGACGTGTGACCACCCATAACCTGAAAACGTGCTGGCATCATTTGTACATGTTCTGGATCAATTAAATTATCATTGGCATAAAACAACATCTGATGCACTACAAGGAGCCTCTCTGTGAACGTGTTTTTTCTTTGGTCACATAATAATTTTGCATCAGCACATCTTGACCGCCTGGAGGTTATGTAATGTGTTATTACTTTCTTGGCAGAAAAATTACCACTTGGTAAAACCGAAAAGCAAAAAAACGTTGACAGTCTGTGTGCGTGAATCTTGGCGTTGTTGCTAGAATTCTGAGCAATTGGGTCCGAATCTAGATGAGCATCTGAGGCCCCCCGCCCCCACCCGAGGCTTGAGGGTCAGCAGTCCACAGCAAACTTAAAGGAACCACTGATCAGTATAGCTTAATAAAACGATTCAACTTCATACCAATTAAAAAAAAAAAATGTTCCCATTATTTGTATCTGCCCGTCTTCTTGTCTTTTTGGCATTGACCATCTGCAGTAACTGCTTCAACATGCCGATGAATAGAGTATTTTGTCAATTTTAAAGTCAAACAAAGCATTGAAATATGGTCACAGGGGACATTATATAAACTGTGAACTGTAAATTCATCCGCCAAAATAACGGTCAGAACATATAAGGAAAACATATTTGAGAACTCAATTGTACACACGTATTATGAGCGATTCAACTTGAAATCGTTTGACCTAACACAAAACATGCTATTTTCCTCTCTCTGTATCTGCTCATAAAGGGCGAGTATATATAAATGTCATGTTTAAAATTGCTTTATAAGATTCACTGCTAGTGCTTCTGTAAACAGGAGTCATTCGATCAATAAATAGTGTTCTCTTCCCCGAAGTGACGTGTACAGTATTCAGAGCGATAAGACAGTTAAACGATACCGGATTGAATGTAAATATGACACAGATGGGCACCAAATTGAACTCACTGCAACTCATTATATTATGTAATCGACACCTTGGTGGAATATAAAGTTGTAATAAATCTTTATGGTAATATAATGATATTATTATGCAGCATTTCTAATGTATATAAACAAAAAAGATTAGGGTTCATGTAAAACCTACTAATACACCCGCCCTCCCTCAACAGCATTCTGAATCCGGACATGGCGAACCTTCCGTTAAGCCGTAAGCAGGATGCCATTGACGTATAAAATGCTAAAGGAAAATATTGAAATCTGATCAAAATGGGTTCAGGGTATGTTAATAAATGATGAATTTTGCTTTTAAAATACTAGTACATTGCACTCTGTACAAACCGGACTCGGAGTAGCTCGGCATTCTGTCAAAACAGGCAAAAACGTTTGGAAAAGTCACGTTTAAATATCGTGTAAATACTCCGGACAATCCAGCCTATGTCAATTCCGGATTCCGGCCTACATTCTCAGCCCAAAACATCATTTTGTAGAAACTGGCATCCTCGAAAGGCTGGTAGCACCCATTACCATAATCTTTTTAAAAACACAAACGACATGTAATTCGTTGTCCTCCAAAATCTAACAACTTGGGACAAAGCGCATTTATTAGTCGATGTGGCTAATTAATTGTTGGATATACAAATCATTAGTGATAAGAAGAATGACTCTACTCAAATAATTGGTGTTTTACACGTCATCACATGGACATAAATAAACATTGAATGATCTTATTTATGCGGCAAAATGTTACAACCATGAACGAGCTTGTGTCAATCTGACACTGGAAAAGGGACTAAGTGACTGTTTTAGTGTTTAATATTTTTTAAACATTTGTTCATCTCAGGATTTGGTTATATCCAGTAAAATAAAACTACAAACACTATTTGCGTTGTTTGAGTAATTAAACAATATATTGCTATGTGTTTAAACATGATATGAAAGGTCAGTCGTCAGTGTCAATCTCTCTAGAAACCGGCACTCTGTCTAAGTTTGCATTTACCCCTGGTCCCACATGGTCCCGGTTTAGACACAGTCCACTGTAATTCGTTGGTACTGACTTTAGATATAAATTTGAAAACGTACATGAACAATCATTAAGTCACCCATTAACGGATCTGGAATCCATAGGAATGAATCATACCCATGTTATAAACGACAAAAAGGTTTCAATGCAATTTACGAGAACGGTTTTGTACGAGAACAGTCGTATACCATATCAAATAGATATATGTATGTAACAATCAAATTTCTGGCAGAACTGGGGACATGAACACTTACTGCCGAACTGGACTCGAATGAAACACCTACTACTGAATTGGACTCATATGAAACACCTACTGCAGGTCTAGAGTTATATGAAACATCTACATGTACTGCAGAACTGGACACACGTGAAACACCTACTGCAGAACTGGGATAATAAAACACCTACATGTACAATTAGAAATGGAAACATGAAACACCTATTGCAGACCTGGAGTTATTTGAAACATTTACTGTAGAACTGGAGTCATGCAACACCTATTTCAGAACTGGAATAATGATACACCTACTGCAGATCTGGTGTTATGTGAAACAACTATTGCAGAACTGGAGTTATATGAAACAACCACTTTGGAAATAGAGTTATATGAAACACCTACTCCAGAACTGGAATCATATGAAATACCTACGGCAGAACTGGACTCATATGAAACACCTACGGCAGAACTGGACTCGTACAAAACACCTACTGCAGAACTGGAATAATGAAACACCTTCTGCAGAACGGGAGTTATATAAAACAACTATTGCAGAACTGGAGTAAAATGAAACACTTACTACAGAACTAGAGTCATGAAACACCTACTGCAGAACTGGACTCATATGAAACACCTACAGCCGAACTGGACTTATATGAAACACCTACTGCAGAACCGGAATCATGAAGCACCTACTGCAGAACTGGAGTCTTATGAAACACCTACTGCAGAACTTGAGTCTTATGAAACACCTACTGCAGAACTCGAATCATATGAAACACTTACTGCAGAACTAAACTCATGTGAAACACCTACTGCAGAACTAGACTCGTATGAAACACCTATTGGAGAACTGGACTCATATGAAACACCTACTGCAGGACTGGACTAATATGAAACACCTACTGCAGAACTGGACTAATGAAACACCTATTACAGAACTGGACTAATATGAAACATCAACTTCAGAACTAGGCTCGTATGAAACACCTACTGCAGAACTGAAGTCACATGACACACCTACTCCAGAACTGGACTAATGAAACATCTACTGCAGAACTGTTATATGAAACACAGGTCGTAGAACCGCCCACTGCGGAACTGAAATTATGAAACATCTAGTGCAAAACTGGCATCATGTAACACCTACTGCAGATCTGGACTCATATGAAACACCTACTGCAGAACTTGAATCATTAAACACTCACTGCAGAACTGGAATAATGAAACATCTACTGCAGAACTGGAATCATCGAACACCTACTGCAGAACGGGAATCATGAAACGCCTTCTGCAGAACTAGAATCATGAAACACATTCTGCAGAACTGGACTCATATAAAACACCTAGTGTAGAACTGGAATCATGAAGCACCTACTGCAGAACTGGAGTCATATGAAACACACACTGCAGAATTGGAATTATGAAACACCTACGGAGGCACTGCATTGTTTCATTTACGGTGATTTTAATGACGCATTAAGAGGCAAAATCCTCAATGACACTGAAACACAGAATACAGGTTCCCGAATCTGCCAAACTTGTTCCGCTGTTAAACGTTTTGCTGAACTGGTTGGTATGTTTAAGCATCCGTGTCAGCGTCGACAAAGTGTCAGATGCGCTGTTCCTTTCGCGGGTCCGGAACAAGGTGGGTTGGGGCACGGGGTTGGGGCGCGTGACCCCTTCCCTGACACCTCGTATAATAGGCTGACAATGCACCATTTGAATTTTCAAAATGTTCCGCCCCAACTTTCCTAGAAACCGATATATAATTAATAAAATATGAATCGATCCACCCCTCCCCCCCCCCCCCCCCACCGTAAAAAAACATGGATTTCGTTGTTTTGTATGACGTATACAGCAGTGAATTAAGTTGGTGGACATTCCATATTCAAAATAGATCAATATTCGTGTTCCATTAAGATCAGCCCTCAAGCTAAGTTCAGTAATTGGACTACCTACTCTTGGAGTCGATGGCACTTGAAGTGTTAAGTGTACTTCGTACATATAATGACAAAATCATTTGCGAAGGATCCACTAATCATTGATTGGCCTTCGTTATCTGAATTGTGATCGTAAATTACACGCGAACTACCCAACAATTCCACATTTACTGCGAACGATATCAGATCAGAATAACCCTTAAACTCTTTAACGGAAAATTAAAGACATTCTCTCAATTTCAATTTATCAGCGCTGACAAAATCCAGGCAGATCTATAAGAGGAGATATCTCAACACAATCTTCTGAAGATCGGCGTTCATTCATTTTACAAAACTAGTGAAGTTCCCCATATCTTGGGAAGAGTCAATAAGTGATTTACTCAAGCACTGTGCCATTCTCAAGTATGATACTTCAGTGATAAGATTTGTATACGATCCAGATGGAGGAACTTCCAGTATATCTTCTTCTCCCTTCTCCTTCTCCTCCTCCTAATACTACGGTGATTTCCAAAGAAACGACACCAATATTCTGATCAACACAAAACGAAGGCATGTTGCATAATGTAAGAGATGTGTATTCAAGATAGCGTTGGTTTGGCATGGCGGAGCCATGTGGCAATCCATGAGAGTGATGGGCAGTTAAACAAAGAGACATGGCGCTAAATATATTGTTTTTATTTATAACGTTTCTCTAGACGTCAATATACTACTACTACTACTACTACTACTACAGCGCGTCGGACCAGCAATTTGTCAGCCTTGTCGATTGTAGTTTGAGTCCCCTCGGGGCACCTCTCTTTCAGCCAGGAGAGACATGAGCCTGACACCGACGTGATGCTGGTGCAACCGTGGTGATGTGACTGAAAGATTGCCGAAAACCACGTAAAACCCCACATCACTCACTTACCCACTACTACTACTACTACTACAGTATATAAAACAAAACCCAAGAAGGCACCTCTCTTTCACCCAGGAACGACATGATCTCCGACACCGACGTGATGTTGGTGAGACCGTGGTGGTGTGGCCGAAAGATTGCCGAAAACCACGTAAAGACCCAAATCACGCACTCACTATTACTACAGTATATAAAAAAAAGAAGAAGGCACAACAAAACTATAAAAACTCACATCCCAAACCTGACCTTCCAAACAATATCAAAGCAAATGTTGTTTTTTTTGTTTTTTTTTATATTTCGTCTCTCAGAGCAAATGTTTGGCGGAATTTTCCTGTAACTGTTGCATAAACAAACCTGGGCTATGGACGATATTATAGAATGTACCTCAGGAGAGTTGTTGCTGTCTAAATATGGTTGATCTCAGGGGCACCTCATTATTTTCTCTTAGTAAATTTACTCAGCACATACCCGGAGGCTTGTCCAGGCAATTAGGAAATTGTCTTGCAAAATGAGGCCAAGCGAAATGCAAGTACCTGATAATTTAAGACCGTCACGAGTCTTGCCACAACAAATTATCTGAACGTTTAGAGTGCTTGATTTGCAATGGTTAGAGTTGATACTGTTTTCATATTTACGGCAATTTCACTAACTAGTTCTTAAGATTTTGAAGTAAGGTCGTATGCAAACATGCATTCCATACATACATATGTACGTATATTACATACACACACACATACATACAGACAGACAGACACACAGCCACACACACACACACAAACAACATACATACAATAACCGTGTTTACGACAGACATGAGGTTACTTGGGCTAAAAGCTTTTCTCATGATATTAAGCACTCCGCAGAAAACAAAACCCATTTCAAACGAGTGTCCATATGCAATAATCTTAAGCGAATAGTTAGAATGCAATTGAGTACACGACGATGTGACCGAAGATTCTAAAAATTAATAAATACAGTCATTCATTCAAACATTATTTAATTACAAACGAAAGTGAAACGGATTGGGAACAAGTTATGCCAACTAAAAATACCCTCTCCGATTGTATTTACAGTGCATAATTTACATACATATAATTGTAGTAACAAGAAACAATATGTACAACAGATATAAGATATATACACATGATCAGTTTAAACTAGTACATTATCAGGTTTCATAACGCCTGGTTGTCTATATATATATACATATACATGTACATGATCAAATATGTGTTTATTTTCTTCAAGACTTAACGAACAATTACCCTGTAATATTAGAGTCATGTTGCTCTGTAAAAGCTCCTTTGTAATTAATGAAAGATGTTTAAGCAATAGTGCTCTTTGAGCTACATAAAACGGACATACTATAAAGAAATGCATTTCATTTTCACATTCAGCACCACACGAACAATTAGCACAATCTCTTAATCAAACTCTGCTCGCCATACATTGCAATTTCGTGTGCAGAATATTTAATTTTCTTATGCCATGAGAAAAGTATACGTAGGTGCTGTTTTACATTTTACTTGTATCAGTGACTTGAAATGAGATAGTGTTTGAGATAGTTTTACACTGTCTGGCAGCAGATTCCACATTCTGGTTGTCGATGGCACAAAAGACAAATATGACATTTGAGTACGGGCATATGGTACTGGTAAATAATGCATGTTTCTTAAATTATACACTTTTCTCGATCTGTTATTACGTGGTGTGATGTCATTTAGATATGACGGAGTATTGGTATTTTTAATTTTCACAAATACAGTCATCTTATAGATAATAAATACACTATGATGTAAATATCATAAACCTTGATAAGAAGCCACAATAAAGGTACCGTCAACTACGTATGGCACACCGGTGAATACATGTATGTACACTTAGGTAAAGAATCAAATAAATTCATCAGAATAATATTTACAGTGTAAATTATTAAACTAATCATAGACGACAGTAAAAGAAAGTAAAATAGAAACACAGTTAAGTGCATGAGTCACTCACATGAAGCTGTAACCAACGAATCTCGAGCTCAATTACAAGTGTTATTATACTCTCTAGATATGAATAACACATCTGACCCTGAGAGAAATACGAGTTCCACTCGACATATCAAGTCTGTCCAATTACCTCCGCAACAAGCATTGCCAGGAGTTAGTTTTATTGTCCTCAGGTGCTTGTGAATCCCCTCTGATGAGAAACGTAGATTGGTTTTGCCAGATTTAAATCAATGACTAAGAGGGTATAGTGACACGCAGCCGGGGAAACTGAGCTATACATCTATAGAACCATCAACTTTCCACACTCTCGGAAACCCATGTCAGAACCCTTGGATTAAAGCGTTAATTTAACTAGACTTCTTTCTAAAGGGTCAGTCAAAAGATTATAAATTTCCTGAAGATTTAACATGTTGATTTGCATTGTGCACTTTGTACTCCTTTATCGGCATGTTATTTCCTTACTTGTCGTAGTGGCGAAAAACATCCTATGAATGAATGGAAAGCAATGGTTTATTTGACATATCGAAAGGTCTTTTAGATTTATAATGTAATATTTTATCAAAATTTTTTGACCACAATCCAATTTACACTTTGTCAGAGGTTCCTCATGTTGGTGTACATGTATCTCAAAGTAAATTCAGGTGCAAAAGAAATGATGCCAAATTGCTGATAAAATGCTGATGTTAATCGTGGTGCCTTTACACGCGAGACTGTTTTTCTGCGTAATGTATGTGCATATATTAAAATGACATGTCTTTATATTACGATTCAGTTTTGACAAACTATATTCTCTTTATAAATAAATTAACTCTAGTGAAAGTGTCGTTACATATGTGTATTTACAAGTTTGAGTGAAAAGAGAGAGAGAGAGATAGATAATTTAGTAGGTACAATGTTAGGTAAACTGAACTGCGAAAGAAATACAAGTTCAGATCAATAGGCAGAAGACATGTATCCTGAGACGTTTGTACAGGATACGCATATATTTTAATGCTAAACGCCCTCTTCCCCTCCTTAAACTCGCATTGTCTACGTCCTGTTCATACAATATGGTTTCGATGGTTTCAGTTATTAACAGTATTTATCTTCCAGCCTCCTTTTAATCACAGATCAGGAGTGTCAAGCAACTTGGTAAAACATTACAGTTTAATTAGTTTATAAGATGGGTCCTACCAAAACCATGACCACATCAAAATCCTCGACAAAATGCTCTACAAGTCACGGAAGCAACCCGTTGCTATGAAGTGTCAGTTCTCCTTAAATTGTATTTGTAGTTACTTTCATTATAGCTAATATTAACATCATATCATGTGTGTGATGGGGTGAGGTTTTGCAAACATGCCTCGGAAATGAGAAAAGACATCGGCCACCGAACATTGAAGTCCCTCGCTCTCTGATGTCCGCCATTTCCCATTACAGAAATCAATTTCCAGCGCATGTAATCTCTTAATGCTTGTCATTAAGGTTCCGGAGCAGGTCGGGTATGCTTACATGACCTTCTTGGAGTGTATAACACGGTCGCCTGTTTGTTAAATTGGCTTCTAGCGAGTAATCAGGGGAGGGAAGATGGGGAGGTCTTGCCATGACCCACATCTGATCACCACGAGCTTTGCATCTTATTTGAGTTAAGGAAATTAGTTGTCCTGAAGCTGTTTAGCTGTGTTTGTTGTAGGGCGTCGATTTACAAAACTAAGCTAGGAAGCCCTAGGACATGCCACGGAGTTTACAAACGTCGTGTAGTATGATGTCAGCGTAGTTCAATTGATTAAGATCCTCGCAAAATCATTGCATACTCGACGACTTGATACAAAGTCTTATTTGAGATACGCTATATCACATATATTTTAAATCCTAGCGCTAGAAGCATCTTCCAAGTAATTTCGTAATGGAAGATGTATATTGACACCCAACAAAAAAACACAGAGGAAAAGGATTACAACTTTTACGAACTTCTGTTTTTGTGTTACTGTTCATTAAATATGATCTAAAGCCGTGTTTACATGCACACATTTACGCCATCATTATTTTTACATGTTGAGCAAATATACTTGTAAGATTATAAGGTAAAATTTGCTATGCGTTCACATGGACATTTATATACACTTTGCTGACACTGATGACGTCACATGTCAGTTGGTTATAGATTGTGGCATTCTACACAAATCTCTTATCATTCGGTTTCTTCATCAGACCAGGCTAAACCTCTTTTTCGCCCAGCTCCAGCCATGTCCGTGACAAAAATCTTATATTCGAAAACCCAGACAATTAAAACGAGACAACAGTCACGTAACTGGAAAAAAATGATATGACGTCAAACGGCTATATATTCTATACATGTATACTCACCTCTGGATCCCACTGTCGAGTGAAGACTAGGACAAACTCGACGATATTTATAGTACTATTAATAATCACGTGGTATACACGAGAATCACGAGAATTACAAAAATCATAATTCAAAGCCACGTATCAAAACCTTCTAGAACAGCTGTATTCGAGCGACACGCTCATTTACCACAAACGTGCGTTTCGGCGCAACTTCTCACTGCCGTCACAACATCTTTAATTTAGTCTTGACTATACATGTATTTGTTTCTCTGCACTTGTCTGTTTTACATTTTATATCTCGACTATATTTGTTTCTCTGTACTTGTCTGTTTTACATCTTTAGTCTTGACTATATCTCTTTCCTCGTACTTGTCTGTTGTACATTTTATATCTCGATTATATTTGTTTCTCTCTACTTGTCTGTTTAACGTCTTATTAAGTCTTGACTATATTTGTTTCTCTGTACTTGTCTGTTTTACATTTGAAGTCTCGACTATATTTGTTTCTCTGTACTTGTCTGTTTTACATCTTAAGTCTTGACTATATTTGTTTCTCTGTACTTGTCTGTTTATCTTTAAAAGTACATTAAGTCCAGAAGAGCTCGACTCTGCAGACATCTGAGTTACCTTGTAATTAAGATACCGTAATTAAAGAAGGACACACCGTTTTGTATAAAAACATAATATTTATTATAAAATAATAATAATAAAAACATAAAAAATATTTAAATTGACATCTTTAAGGAGCGTTAGTGAGTTAATGAGCGTCTGGTAAAGTCCATTTAGTCATTAGGGGTGACCAGCACTGATTATGTAATGCACTTTAGCTTTGTGTCTGTATTTTGGGAGGGAACCTATATATTTATAGTTAAAACTAGTGGATATGGGTCCAGCGAGAATTTTAAGTAAATGTATTTAGGCTCCTATTGAACAGAGTGGGCTCCAGTGATTAAGTAACATCAATACTACTTGACCTGGGTCAAAATACCACGAATATTAATCATATACATATTAGTCTGATACACTTTAGATTTCTAAAACTAAATGTTTGCTTCAATGCTGTTCAGTGAAAATCCACCTATTTCAAACCTGGTTTAACCGGATGTTCGGGATATTTATACAGTTACAAATAAGCGCATTTCCAGTCATTCAGAATGGTTAAAGTTGGATACGTTTTCCAGAACGCTAAAATAGGCCCAGTTGCCTCTTTGTAAAATAAATAACATAAACTGTAAATAATGCATTGTAAAAGTGTATGCCTAATTAAATAAAGCCGAATTGCCTTAGTCGTGGCAGATACTGACAAATGTATTTTCTAGTTCTAAAAAGTCAACCTCATTCCAAACCTTTCTCTGACGGTTACCGAAGAATGTTCCCTTGATTTTCGAATGCTTTCCGAATATGAGCGGAATGCATTTAATTGCAAGGGAAACGCTTCCGAAAGTTTACGAATATTTTCAAGATTCTATCGAAAAGCTGAATGCATTGTTTTTTCTAATATCTGACAGGGGTGTCAGAAATAGATACGGCCATTCAAGAGGCTGCTTAACCGACACATGTGATACAAATGTGTATATCTTTTGTGCATTGTTCGTCGTATGTACATAATTTGATGTATATTTATCTTCCAAAGGTTGATTTTTGGAGAAAAACACATTGTGTTTGACCAAATATCCAACTGTAAAGGGACATGATCAAAGTTGCATCTCCAATACCGAACAAAAACTGAAAAAACGTTCAAATCGGTCTGAGTACAACAATGATATATCACTTAAATAATGGCGAAATCCTAATGAAAATAATGGACGGTTAACTACATTTTATTCGCCGAAAAGTTTACGCATTCCAAGACGAGAATTAGGTAAGGAATAAACTCCGAAGATACGCCAATATTGGCGTGTCTGGGAAGTTTATTTCACTTAAACCTAAATTCGAGGATATTGTAGTCCTGTTTTCAGACTTGCCAATATTCGCAAATATTGTAGTCCTGTTTTCAGACTCGCCAATAATTATATTCGTCCTCGGACTGCTCCGCACCAATATGCCATAGTTATGGGTGTGATCGATGCGCGTATTGGAGCGAGGCTGCGAAGAAAGAAGTCAAATTTAGGTTTAATTCTAAATATTCCCCATTTTGGTGACGTCATCGTTTTATGGGTATTAGCTAAAACGGTGACACGTCAAACTTGGCGAAAAGCTACGGATAATTCATTGTGATGATCGCTGGATATATATATCTTTTGTTGTCACCGTTATGTCCAAAAAGTGTCACCGTTTCCACCAAATATATATCCCCGTTTTGTCTAATTGTGACCGTTTCGTCCAATCGCATGTCACCGTTTTAGCCGTTCCATATTTGCTTACATTCCTCCAAATGCAATCTGCAATCTATTCTTAGCGTTAGACGAAGACGGAAAATCCCTTTTCTTTATCGCCTCAATTAGTGTGAAATCTTTGCGTAAGCCATCTGAAAAAATACAGCACGGTATTTTATTACTAGATGAACAGAAAGACAAGTTCTGAACATAGATAAGCGTACATGCATCTTCTGATCATGTTCGTTTGATGCCCACCCAAATCGTTCGCGAATGGTTAAAGGGACATAATCAAAGTTGCAGGTACGCCAATCGATGTTCAGAGCTTGTATTTCTGTTGATAGAGTGATATATAACACCGTGCTGTATTTGTTTCCGATGTTTTACACCAAAATGCACTCAAATGCCTCATGTATTGCCGCTATTGCGCACTGCATTCGGAAGTTTGTATACATATAAGCAAACATGCATGGAATCGGCTTAAACGGTGATACACCATAATGATAACATGCGATTGGACGAAACGGTCACAATTAGTCGAAACGGTGAAAGATATTTGGTCCAAACAGTGACACGTTTAGGATACAACGTACGGTGACAACAAAAGATAGATATATATCCATCGATCATTACACTGAATTGTCCGTAGATTTTCGTCCAGTTTGGCGTGGTACCGTTTTGGCATGTCCCCGCTCCGTAAAATGAGTTTGTGTGCAAAACCAGTGGTGGCCGTCAATCCAAATTTTACATTCGGTTTTCGTTTGATAAAACACATCTACATATCTACATATCAGGTAATCATCTATGTCAAGTCTTTCAATGTCAGGTTTACATTCGCCGAAGATTCTTCGTTACAATAAGAGCGAATGGTACATATTTTAGGTTTTTGACCGATTATCCAGATGCAACTTTGATTATGTCCATTTAATGATAAAATGAGGTTTGGCAATATAACAGAACATCTCTGGGTATTGAGGAACATGAGAGAACTCGGAGACCACTGTGTTGTATCCATATGGATCTCTAAAGATTGGAGAATGGGATGGCGCAGTGGTTAGCTGTGGCGGGTGTGGTTTGAGTCCTGCCCCAGGCACCTCTATTTCAGCTCGGAGAGACAGGAGCCCCGACACCGACGTGATGTTGGTGAGTCCGTGGTGATATGGCTGAAAGATTGCCGAAAACCACATAAAACCCCTCTCTCATTCACTCTAAAGATGGAGACATCCCTACACCTGATTAGACAAGTCGGATACATTTATCCATCTCTTGGTTTCTATTAATTTGTGCACTTTGTGTTTGCATGTTGTTGAAATGTCAAACTGAACTTTGAACTTTTCTATCTGTTCCTCAGAGCATCTGGAGTCATCACTGGTGGAAAGAAGGGTAAGTTAGGTGTACATCCTCAAACTCTTGTCACAGGCTGTTGATATTCAGTGTTAAACCACAGGCAACAAGGTCAGACACTTTCCGACCCAGAAGTGATCCATTGTGATAATAAACTTAAATAATGATATTCTAATCACCTAACAATTCTGTGCGGAGCTTACCTGTGAAAAGTATCATTATCCCTTTATTTATGTAGCATTTATATCTGTGTTTAAGACCAAGTTATGTCTGTAACTAATTTTTATCATCCACGACCGGCTAAATCACACTTTGAATCCGGAAATCGCTTGGCATTACGTCGGCCAATGATGAGGCGACATTTCATTGGACAGCAAGTTTTTACGTTACAATAACAAATACATTATGACCGCGCACAGGCAGAACCTTTTTGACCACCGTCGTGCCATTGCTTTGTTGTTTTGCCATCTTGAAACATAGCGAGAAAGTCAGAAATGTACTATTAAGTTACCATTGTTTGTTTCTTGGACACGCAAACATCGGACCTGCGACCGTTAAGCAGTCAACCGAAATCAGTTGTCAGAATCGTTTTGTCACGACTGATGCATGTGTACAGTCAGTTAAATATAGTAACGTAAACAGTAGCTTGCCGACCCCGTGGGGTCACGTAGATAGAATAGGGCCTCAGTAACCCAATGC
>JAUELE010018876.1:0-16587 GCA_031471655.1 Diodora aspera
AAATGACCACCAAAAATAACCGAGAAGCGAAACAAAAAACAAAAAAAAACGTTGACACTCTGCTGTGCCCGAATATTGGGGCGTTGTTGCCCGAATTCTGAGCAATTGTGCCCGAATCGGGGGGGGGGGGCAACTGCCCCTCCTGACCCCCCGGCTTATACGCCTATGGGTATAAACAATTAACCTAAGATAACACTTTTCTTCTGAAATGCAGCAATTACGTCGAGATATTTTAAAGAAATCACGATATGTATGTTAGAATTCGCTTCGTTATTAAAGATTATATACATTATGTTCATCCTCCACCAACATAAGCAGTCATTTATTATTCAAGAACACATGAAGTTAGATAGTACACTCTTACGCAACCATAAACAATCATCACCATATATTACTGACGGATCGAATCGACTTCATATATGCCACTGATTGGCTTTCACCGGCCTGACATTTAAATCCGGGTCTCCCCCCCCCCCTTCATATGTTCCCACAGTGCATTTACGTCATCAGTGTCCGACAATTCCCGTCTCCGTTGTCCGTGCTCAACTGTGACCTTTCTGGCCGAGCTCTAAAGGAATCAGAGCGCTGATTGTAACAGGGTTTCAGTGAGGACCCAGCCCGAGACGGAGTCGCTCTCTAATACCTGGCATTTGGCCTCGTCTCCAGCCGAGCAATTCCCAAGTATGAATCGGAAGATGTGACAATTTGGCCTCGATAATCATATCGCAGTCTTGAATGAAGACTTGACTTTCCACTTGACTCCTGACACGCCCGTCATCGGCTGATCAATTAGAAACAGAAGTAGGTCACTAGTCCACCTGCATATCTTTCAGTCACGCATCCAATATTATCAAAACTAATTCAGTTCAGGGATAAACTGTAAAGTTTCAATGACTAGTTCAATCATGTTTAATATAACAACAGATATTTTTTTTAATACATTCATGGTGTGATGGCCAACGGCTCTATTGGACCATCCACTAAATGAGAGAACAACTAAGGTGTTTTAAATTCAACAGATAAATTTATTTAATATAAAAACTAAACAGAATCAAATAAAGCGCAATAATACAACAAAGCAAAACATAGTTACCTAGAGGTCAGGGCTTGGCGTCGGGATCCAGGAGAGGGCCATGGAGGGACTCGAACTCTGTAAGAAAATGTCACGCAACGACAACGGCGGTGCTGTCCCTCCAGTGACTCACCTCTGGATCCCGCTGCCAAGTGCCAAATATTCAACCTCAGGGATATTTATAGGGGAACTAGTGGTCACGTGGGGTACATGAAAATCATGAATATTACAAGAATCACGATTCTGAGCCACGTATAAAACCTTCTAGAACAGATGCGTTTGAGCGATATGTTCATGTGTTCACGAACATACGGTTCTGCAAAACTTTCCATCTGCCGTCACAGTAGCAATTTTCAAACTTTTGAATTCTAACTTTATCAAAGATCACCAATTTCCAAAAATAGTAATTATATTTTCAGTTTACAAATTTAGAAGTTTTACCATAATCTAAAAAGTGTTATGTGAAGTCTTTGTTGAAAATGGCTACTCAGTGAGTTGAGACTGAACAGAACCTTCAGTAACCGTCTGATAAATATAGTTTGAAACAAAACGTTGTAAAATCATAACAGAGTCCGGTTATCTCGCTAGTGGCGTCATTCTAGCAATCTACGTCGGTGATAAAGCAGATATATCTGTATATGCAGATGATTGATTACAAAGGGGCTGCTTATGAATTATACATGTAGATGTGACATAAGTTACGTAAGTTCTATCTGGCAAAGATCTTGGACAAAAACGTTCATGTGTAGACTTGTACATTCATCAAATCTACACCAGCCTGTTGACAATAGTCTAGTTACACGTTGAATAAGGTCCTGAACGAGTGAGTGATGTTATCTTTGGAAAATTATATACTTCAACATCTTGACTGATGTCTTCTGTCGAGATCGTGCATGTACGTGACAGCTTCAACTGAGATGCCGGCGTGTATGGGTTTTTTCAAATGGCTGTGTATCATCGCTGCTGCTTCTGTTTATGGGAATACAGTTCAGACTGTACGAAGCTGCGTTTAGCTGACACACAGAATGCGGAAAGCGGAAAAACGAATTGCTTCCACGTGTTTTTCATTATCCATTATGCAGATTGCGGAATTGTCGGTCCCTCCGTGTAGCGATTTTTCCGGGCGGGTCGTGCGGAATAGAAACCACGTGACGGGTTTTCTGGGGTCCGAGACTACTAAACGGACGAATGTTGTCGAATGAAGCCTAAATCTGGGAAGTTTTAGGCTGACAAATCGGGAAAATGGTTCGAAAAAGTAATAAAAACAAATTTCATTTCTTAATATGGACTCATCAGGGATTTGAACAACTGTGTACCGGAGGTATGGCGATTAAATTTTGCCACAAATCTAGAGCTGATATCCAACACATGTCTATTGCCAGTAAGTTTCTAGTCATGGATGAACAAAATAGCATATTATCGAGACCAATACTGCAAACGCCTGCTACATTTCTCAGAGTTCAGATAGGCGTCAGTTCCTGCCGAAACCAGCTGTCGATATGTAATAACAAAATACACCTGTAATGTCGAACAAAAGAGAAACAGATACAGCACAATTACAACGTCAATTAAAACTTTATAGCAGCTGGTTTGCATCTTTCTGCAATGATAGTTTTGGCACGTTAGTGCATTAAACGCTGAAAAGAGAAACAAGAGATGAATCGTCTCAATAGATTCATAGATCATGTATTGATTGCTTTATGTTCCATCCTATATAACAACGGGCTGAGAGCTATACTATGCCACTATATTCTGTTATATTCATGTTGGATTGTTGGCTTTTACCATATTTCTGTGGTAATGTTGACACACAATTATTAACTTCATATAACTTTCACCTGCGCTAAGCTTTGAGCAACTAACGTGAAGCAGATACCTTTGAAATGGTGATGGTTAAATGTTATTCCTGTCCGATTTCTTACACTGTTTTATACACTTTTCTACACATATTAGTGTGGGTCTAACACCTACCAACATAACCACCTACTCACTCACTCACTTACGTACTTAATGACTGGCTTACTTACTGGCTGACTTACTGCCTTACTGCTTACTTACAAATCAGTCCATGGATTGGCTCCAATATATCAGGAGGAGCTCATAAACTGGCGCCAGCCCGGGTAGGCACTGAGAACAAGCTATGGTTGAAAGTGTCATCAGCTGGTACAAAATGCTACGGAGAAAGAACGTTTGCCAGAGCAGGTGCTGTTCTGTGGAATGCACTTCCAGTTGAACTCGGGCAATGTCATGAAGTCGGCAGTTTTCGCTCCACACTGAAGACCATCCTCATCAGAGAAGCATATCCGTTTTAAGCGCTCTTGAGCAGGGAATATCTCTGGATAAGACGTACTAATTAACTAAATAAATAACTAAATAAAAAAATTGTACATACATACAGACAGAAAGACGCACAGAGAGACAGACGGACACACACGCACAAACACACACACACATACAGCACTGCCTGACAAGCCTTGAAAAATAGGAGCGGCACTCAGCAAAACGTGACCACGAAACAATCACTATTTATTTCAATTGATATTATTCATTGCAATTGCATGTTTCTATTAATCTAATATTGAAACAAATATTGAAATATCTAGATATTGATATTCGTTTCTAATTGGGGGAGGCGGGGGGACTCTTGAGACGTATATTTACTTACTTATTTCTCATAACTTGCTACCACACTATTTATTTTCAAAATTGTTCCAACTCCTCAAATCAAATGGTCGCTCCTTTATGCCAACTAATTAGGGGACAGTTGAATTATGAAATACCTGTCCATCTGCCCGACTGAAGATGTCTGTAGCTGGGTCGTTAAGGGTCTAGCCACATGTCCAGTTCGCCAAAAAAAAAGAGATTGTCACCAATTAAACTCCAATTATTTTAGGACAAAAACCACCTTGATTCAAAACGTGTGTATAGAAAGTTTAACAACGTAGAGTCAAAAAATGATATGACGTTTAACATTTCATTCATCGAACATGGGAGATACATTATCTTAAAGGTTACACATTCTAAGCAACATTTCTTTGTTATTTTTCAGTCAAAACGTAAGACCCATTTAGACGTTTTAGGGCTGATGATGTAAAGACCAGTTTGAGCAGTCTGAATAAGATTCTCTGGCGGACAAGAAGCCAGTGTAGTGGGATGAGTTTAGCCGCCATCATCTAGACAGGCTGTAGTTTGTTTCGATGCTGCTGCTGCTTGATGCCGGGGGAGATTGTTAGAGTAGTCTAGTCTTGACTTTACTAAGGATTGTACGAGACATTTAACACCTTCTTTATCCACTTCTCTGCATATTCGCCCAGTGTTCCTCAACTGAAGCTATACACTTCTCCACACATGGCTTAACACGGTTTTCTATGGTAAAAGTTGCATCAAAGAGCAATAATTTAATAATAACACTTATCTTGCGCCTCATCCATGCTTAAGGCGCTCAACACTATTACCTCGGTTACTGGAACAATGTACAATCCACAACATTCCTCAACTCCCTGGGCAGCATACAACCCAAGTTGTCAGTTAGGCGCTAGAAGGTTAATTGTCACATTACCATCGACCCCGTGGGGCTTCCGGGGAGTGACGTGGTGTCACTTAGATAGAATAGGGTTTCAGTAACCCAATGCTTGTCGTAGAAGGCGACTAAAATAGGGATCCTTTACTTTCTCTTTCTTACTATCGATCCTGTGTTGTCCCTTTTCTTGATGTGCCTCTTGCACATCACATTGCGCTATGGCTGAAATATTGCCCCCTGCAATGTGAAAATCCGTTTCACCCACTCCTCCTGCACTCAACTGGCAAAAGTGGACATATTGCTGAAATATTGTCAAGTCCCATTATAAATCCAACCAATTGAGGAAGTTAGACCCTGTCAAGCTTCGTGGGCGGCCTTGTGGTTATGAAATGCTGCAGAATGTCAGGCTAACTCCAACACTACTCAATCACAATTTCAGCCTTGACATTATTCTTTTCCCTCATACACTGGCTTCTATTGGGTCTGTATAAAAAATTCCAGTCATGGAGTTAGACAACAACTCAATAGCAGAAATAGTTTAAGTTCACTACAATTCATTTAACTGGTTTACAAGCAGAACAGTATTGGAAGGAGTGGACATATTGTGACTCTTTCCTCTAGAATTTCTGGTTTGTTGGTCGAGGCTTAGATATTGAGTTCTGTGGTGGCAGTGTTGACAAGGTGTTATGAATAAAGCTGCCATGCTTTTCATGCTGGTGTCAAAAGGCAAGGAGAGAATTAATATAGACTTGCAGAGGACAAAGTAAGGATATCCGGGTAAACAACCCCTGGTGATATCTTCTTCTGATGATGATCGGGGTTGTTTGAAGCGTAGAGAGATTTGAATGAGTTGAGAAAGCTGTGTCCTTAAAAGATTTTGTGACAACTAACAACCACTTTGACCTCAGATCTAGACATGTTGGTGATAACTCTGAAAAGGACTCTTCCTGATGCATTCTGTTCATGGCGACTGAATTTTGACAATGTTTTGACTTTGGCGTAAATAGTCTCTGTTATAAAAACAAAATATTTTAAAACATCGAGTGTTAAAGTTGTATATGCACTGCTCAATGCAGAATAAGTCGCGCTGCTGAACGCAGAATAAGTCGCACTGCTGAACGCAGAATAAGTCGCGCTGCTGAACGCAGAATAAGTCGCACTGCTGAACGCAGAATAAGTCACACTGCTCAATGCAGAATAAGTCGCACTGCTGAACGCAGAATAAGTCACGCTGCTCAATGCAGAATAAGTCGCACTGCTGAATGCAGAATAAGTCGCTCTGCTGAATGCAGAATAAGTCGCACTGCTGAACGCAGAATAAGTCGCACTGCTGAATGCAGAATAAGTTGCACTGCTGAATGCAGAATAAGTCGCACTGCTCAATGCAGAATAAGTCACGCTGCTCAATGCAGAATAAGTCGCACTGCTGAACGCAGAATAAGTCGCACTGCTGAATGCAGAATAAGTCGCACTGCTGAACGCAGAATAAGTCGCACTGCTCAATGCAGAATAAGTCGCACTGCTGAACGCAGAATAAGTCGCACTGCTGAACGCAGAATAAGTCGCGCTGCTGAACGCAGAATTAGCCGTGATATACGTCAGAATAAGTCAGGGGGGGAGAGGGGGCATCTGTGTGACACAAATGACATTAATTTGTAAGTCATACATTGTAAAGGTATTTGCCTAATTAAATACAATGTAAAAGTATATGCCTAGTTAAATAACGCTGTATTCCCTTAGTCCTGGCAGATGCATTTTACTACTTTCAAATATCCATCCTAATTTTGAACCCTTTTCTATTGAACAATAGAGCAGCGGAAGGGGTGAACGCATTTAGACAACAATCAGTGTCAGTGAGATATATTCTCAGTGTTGTGGAAAGTGACAGAAATTTTCAGATATTGGAATCTGCAACCAGAGTTTTCTTCAAGACAGTCATTTGATACTTGTTTTTCTATTTCTGCTTACAAATGGAACGTTTCACCTGATACTTTGGCTAAACTGTTACCAACTGTACATGTAATGCTGTTAAATATTTTTCACTGAATGATTTGTATGTTGAACATGCTAAAAGTACATCTATCATGGCTCCAGTGATGCTTGAAGTGTGATACAGTATTGGCTGCGGTTGCTGTATACCATGTAGGTTGCAGTTGTAAGTCTGGGATTCCAAATTCAATAAGGGTGTGTATAAAAGTGAGACTAGACTCCTCAACCTTATCCCGGAAGGGAATATAACAGTTGCTCAATTTTTTTCCACTTTAATGCGAGAAGATTAGGCCAAAATAAACAAATCGGAGAAATGAGCGTGAAGATTACACCTCCATAGCTTCAAGAGTGTCCTTATTGGCGAACTAGGACATTGTGTCAACATTGTAGAGTACTGTTGCTGAACCGTGTGGTGCATCTTATGTGTTAGCTACAAAAGTAGGATTGGGCCCATTCTGAATTCTGAATCTGTTAAGTTTCAAAAGAAGGATTGGTTCTGCTCTAAAATGTGAACTTTGTCTTTCTGTCTCGTTGATTTGATCTTCAGTTTGAGTCAATGGTGGTCAGTTTCTAACATTTGTAGAAGCTCAGAAAATATTTGAATAGATGTGTGTAAATAGTTCTCGTGTCATGCTTGTCAGAAGACAGTTCTGTGTAAATATATTCACCACCAAGATTATGGAAAGAATAAACAGAGTCTGTGATTAGTGTTTTCAGTAAGTTGTAATAGTAAATTATTATAGTGACATTGAATGCATTCTGATTTTCAGTGACAAAAGTAACAGTTTGGGATATTCAAAACCCTAAACACTTCAAGCTGTTCATGTTTGTAGTCATTTGTGTGTATTAAATCTGGAGCTATTGTAAGGTTTCATCAGCAAATTGACACATTTGGTTGAAGCCTCAGTTTAAAAATATGTGTGAACTGATATTCTGAGCTTGATCTTTAACAATGGAAATATAATTTAATTGCAGGGTTTTTTAGAAAAGAAATGGGGGGGGGGGGACAAATCAGGTTTTAGAGAAATAAAAAAGGGGCTAGTAATTAAAATTTGTGAAACTCGGCTAAAACTCAGAGGGGAGCAAAAACCTTGTCAGAGGAAGGGGTGGGTGAAATGACCTTCTCAAACCCTTCATAAAAGCCCTGATCTGAGTTTGATTTTTTGTCAGATTAGGGTCTGACAATGTAACACATGTTTTGAGAAAATGCATTAATGTTCTGACAATTTTCTTCAATAATATAATCAGCCCAACTATTGAAGGGTCATTCATTAGAATAGGCATTATATGACACTTTGTAAGCTTTAGTTTTCGCAGCAGTTAGGTGAAATATTCGCAATGATTGATAATACACAACTTTTGATTACTGACATTCTATGCAGCGACTTGCTGAAAACAAGACATGCTTAAAATCTGTATTTTAAAAACCGACTAGAAACGCGAAATAAGTACAATGAGTATAAAAAATAAATCAATGAATGTAGCTTTCTTTTCCTGAAACTGCACATTCCTCTGTTCATTTTACAACATATACATTTATATTCCTTTGTATGACACAATGTCCAGTCACCCCGTGATTGTTTATTGCTACAATATGGGTTATGTGGGTTATGTAATGTTTTTGAATATTTTGTCTTGTTTGAAAACTACTCAGACCTATCTCCTTTAATGAGAAAACAAAACATTTGTTTTTGACATCAACAATTTTTGTGACATCTCTTTGTTCTGTATATTTCAAATTGTTTCGAATGAAGGTAATTCAGTATTTTAGAGTTCAGCATCTGAACTACTAACTTCCTCTCTTTGTACCACAAGAAATATTTTACATGAAAAACGTACACAAATATTGAATTTAATTCTTTTTTAAACTGTGAGGAGGTTGAAAGGTTTTGTAAACACCAACATAAGCTCTTCTGTATACAGACGTCTTTGAAAGTGCGGAGATGGACACGCTAACAGTTGCATCATAAGACAGGTCCTTCAGCATCGTTGACACGACCTTTTGTTTACGTTGGTGTCACAGAGGTGTATGATGATGTCACAGGCCACCACAAGACGTTTGAGATGATCGGGAAGTTTGCGAGCGCTTTGACGAGATTTCTCAGCTTGTGGGATGAAGAGTCGCGCCCTATGCGTACAGTTTACATGGACTTTAGAAATATGCATACATACGTTGTTAGGTGTTGAACGACAGTCATGGGCAAGGAAATCGTGAAAAATGTAAACAAGTTGTCCATCAGGTTAGTTTGTGTTTTGTACTGTGCTTTCATAACAGACTCGGCTTTTGAAATCTGTTGCATAGTTGTGATGAACAATTTAGTTTATCTTGCAGAGGAAATGTTCTGAATTTTTATTTGTATTTAATGCCTAACCGCTCACTTTAATTATGTATTTGTTGTTTGTATTTTGCTTAAAAAACTGTGTTTACATTCATTAATTTGTCATTGATTTGTTCAGAGAGGGTTTAGTTGAGGTTGTGAAAATCCTGGTTCACTAATTATTTCTGGTTATTCTTGTTAGCGATCTATCAGAACCACTGATCAGCAGTGATAAGATCATTATTGTCGTCATCATCGTCATAGTCATCATCATTCTCATCTTTATGTGCATCACCATTAGTGAAAATTTTATATACTACTCAAAAGAAGTTAAGGGACAAACCTGATGTAAGCATAAACTGATATAATCAATTTTGCTGTATGAAGGTTTGCCAGAAATTGTCACATGTGTATATTTTGAGAAAGGGTGTTTTCATGCAATATTGTTATCACTAAAAATTTATCAAATACCTAAAAGTTTAGGTGAAAATTTAATGCTGAAGGATATTGAATGTTTGGAAAATTTGCTTTACGAGAATTTTCCTCAAAATCTTAAATTCATGATGTATCAGCACATGCAGCATTTGCATGAATTATTCATGATTGTCACTTTAAAACATGCACACATTGGCATGCCATCATGTGGATATTGGATGCACTGCTTCTTGTAAATAATATAGTGTCATCACTATGTTTGACCCCAAACTTCTTTTGAGTTGCATATTTATGACTCTTTTCATGATCATTGGTGACACTTTGTCATCAGCATTATTGTCACCATCAGTTTAGAGGTACAGGATAGTGCAGTGGTTAGTGTGTCAGCCCCGGAGTAATCTACCAGGCTTGGCAGTCTCAGGTTTGAATTCTGCCCACATACCTTTCTTCCAGTCTTAAGATTTACTCCTGACACGGACATGATGTAGGTAACCATGGTGATATGGCTGAATGATTGCCTGAAGCCTTGTTAAATCCGAAATGACTTGCACATCATCATTCTATCAGTGTACCTCACTAAGACTGACATTTTTACCATGGCGATGTTGAAACATTTCATCAACTACATCATCAGTGTTGGGATGGTGTAAGTTCATTCTTGGCATATACGGTCATCATCTTGCATGTACATTCCAGTCTCGTTTATCCGAAACCTTTCATTTGTTCTTAAATTTGTTTGGTTTATCGAAATTCTGGATCACTGAATTCTGGTCTTTTTTTTTTCTTTTCTTTTTGTTATTGTTTAATGTGACTTCCAGTCAATTATTTCGACGATATCGTCACGGTGGTTACAGGGGGGCTCCCCTCTCCAGGAAATACGACAGTGACCCAGGCGGGATTCGAACTCGGAACCTTTGCATGCTGTTGCGTGTATTTGTCAAGAGTTAGTTCCCTTGCTAATTCCTCCCGTGTAGTTATGTGACATTGGTTTTCTATATTTAGCCATTTGGAATTTTCATACACACAAAACGACTATCGTTAACAGGAGTGAATTCAGGGTATTCTATGGAGGCATGGCTCATAAATACACTGGATTCTGATGGCGCTAAAAAGGTCAGTCTCTTATTTTCTCTCAAGCACGTGACAAATAACAGTTCCCACAAGCAGCAAAGAAATTAAATACGTCTTTTAAACATGGGCATTGTATCTTTAGTACAGGAGAAGAACGCGTTTAGCTCCATAGTAGAATACAAGACAAACATTAACTTCATTTAGTGTTGGTTGGCTGATCTGTTCTAAGCATGACCTGCAAGGGTTCACCCTGACTCACACAGAGACACTGGCATGTCAGTGTTCTCAACATTAAACAGTGGATTTGCTCGTCCATTGCCTCAGTCCACTCCGCTGAAATTGGGTACCTGGTCGGAAAGTGATGCTAATGTGATGACAATCTTCCGTGACATCTGGCGACTTGAGTTGTATGTCCCCTGAGAGTTGACAGATGTTCTGTACTGCTTTAGGTTCCAATGATTGGGTTAATAACGCGTATTGCTATAAAGCCTATATGTGTGTGTGTCTGTGTGCTCGCGCGTGTGTGCGCTCTTACCTGGCGTTTTGAACGTCTTCCACATTTAGACTGGTCCGATTTTCTTAAATTTGTGTTGGAATCTGTTGAGAAGCAAAGTTTATTATTTATAATCAACCGCCATGCATTTACACAAGACTTCGGAATCAACATTTTCATGCAAAATAATTATTTTCAAATTATCGCGTTTTTCATAAAGTGATTGAGAAAGGATTAATACATTTTGTCATAATTTCTGTGCAACAGTAAACTGTTTACTCTGTGCCTTAGGTGGGTGTTTAGGTGTTAGGTTTCCAACAAAACAATCGTACTGCACAAACAAGTCACACAGTAACTTGAGTTATGGGTTTCCAAGGAAGCGACCACCTGATTTTAATTGGGGTGTGTGGGGAAGATATTGAAAACACAGTTTGCAGACAATTTTGGAGGAAATACATTGATTTCATTAATCAAGCGTGAAAAACCCCCAAGTAGATTGAGAGATATCTACATTTTTCTTCAGTTATAAATAATTATGAAATGCATTATGGATTTTTTTCGCTTTTGAGCACAAACATTTCAATTATCTTAATTACCCCTTTTAACTACATCTTATATTCCTGTAGAATTTCACATTCAAAATCAAACGTACACCGAATAAAACATATTTAAAAATTAAATAGATTGTCAGCAATTATCTGAGAAAAAATAGTTTGCAAGAGAACACTCTTCCAGTCTGTATACTAATATAAAATCAAGTGGTTGCTCCCTAATCTTTCAGCAAACACAGGACGTGACACGCCGGATGTGAAACAACATATCCTGAGTTCAGTCGTTTGCTGTGACAAGCATGATGATACTTATTTAATATTTAATATTCCACAGTACACGGGCAGCCCTCCTCGCCAGAAAGCCTGAAGGGGGAGCGAAGACTAGTTAGCAAATCCACAAACCTGTGTGCTGCTCCAGTTCAATGGGTTTTGAAACTGGGTCGTAGTTCCGGGTACTAGGAAAGAAACAAAGACACTGAGCATGCGTCAACATCAGACGGAAGTGCTTCAACAGTTTGTGCTTACAAGAACCAGTCTGATTAAAACCACATCGCAGATCTCCACTAACGGCGCGATCTGGGTACATGTCCATGTCAGTTGCGTCAGTGTTATAGGTTAAAAGCATGTAAAGGTCGGATCAAGAGACTAATCAGGAATATGAAACACGTAGGCCCAACTTATTTTATGAAGCACAAAATAGGACAACGATTTGCCCTAGGACCGCTTGAAATTTCAATATTTCCATCCTAAAACCCAGCGGGTCTCACCGCCGCTGGACAACGCGATGTTCCCAGATCCTCCCGTGCAGCAACAGTGGAACAGAGCAATGTGGTTTCACTCAGATTTAACACAAGATCATATCCAAACGTATAATCTTATTTACAACACCCTCCAAGACAAAATGGTTATTATCCAACTAAGACTGCTTGTGTTTTGTCTTACAGTGGAGAGTGTTTGTAAATATTCGAATTCAACCTTGGTTTAGATTAACAGTGCATGTTATCGACATGAAACATGTAAATTAGCAAACATACGAGACGCCACTAAAGTAAATGCTGATTCCCTTTAGAGTTAGTAGACTAAGAGTGACTAAGGGAGTGAAAATATGTTTAACCTAGAAGAGGACAACAATTCACTCATAACGTGACGACTGAAATTTTCAGCAAACACGACCTTAACCTGAAAGTTTAGCCTTGACCTCTGGGTTCTGTACAGCTCCATTGGAACCAAGTGACACTTTCTCAAAGCGTATACAGCACGCCAACAGACACTAATGAAATGAAGATTTGCTAATATTAATTATGAAATCGATACGATCACCAAAACGTCGTATGAAATTACCTCCTGGTGATGAAAGCTAAATACAGGGCAGTTTGTGGATATCAGCATAGGCATATAGTTTTAGAACCTTGGCCTAGATTCATTGATATTATGTACATTGTCACATCAAACAGAATAGGGTGCAAGTTTGTCTGATATTCACGGAAATAAAAACCGGAATCGACTGACCGATTTACAAGATCATTTTAAAGGTTGACGTGCCTCTGGAAAGAAAATTACAACTCAGAAATGAGCGAAATTTGTCCACGGTATAGCCATAAAAGTAATACATATGAATAAAAAGTTTATGCCTATCTTTATTGCATTCGTAACTCCAACGACATATGCACTATGTTAGTAAAACCTCGTGCCTGCATCGACGCCATGTCAGGCGGGCTACTTTCAAGAGAGATTACTCTAAACATGCCTTACTTCGAAATTACTCGCCAGTTTACATAGAATATTTATCTACACCAGATCTCCAACGGGCTTTAATCATTGCTTCAAACAATTTTCAACTCATTCAATTTTTCTAAAACATATTGTAAATTCGAAAATAGACTGATATAGATTTTAGAGAAATTCTTTAATGTGATAATAGTTTGGAATAATAAAAACAATTTGACCTCATTATTTCCAATACTACGCACGCTCCTACTGGTTACGACCGACCAGTGTTCTTTCTGATTACGGAAGGAAACGAAGTAGATACGAATGTTTTTGTTTATGACGGCCTCGGGTACCGAGATGGGTTTCAACAAGCACCACATTGACAAGCCAATGTATATGAAGGACCAGCATGAAATGTTATGTCTGTTTCCCAGTCCTGACTTATTACCTGGATATGGGCACATTAACTGACTGAGGCCGGGACCTCGTCTCAACCTCGAGCGCCATTTCATCATCGCTAGGTGATACAAAGATGGCTGCACTTCGACACGTCTCACGTGGGCGCATGACAACTACATTTCCGGGCTTCGGCTTCCGGTCTTCCTGCAAAGGGGAAATAACCACGGCTTTATTATATTTGCTGCAACTATAGGCCAAAACATTCTCAAAAACAAAAATTTAATCACAAAAATGGGACGATACATGGGAAAGAGTCTTTCTTATGAGAGAGCGCTTTAAATCATATCAGTTAATTATTGGAATAAAGGTTTGGAAATGGTGCGTATAAGTCTGTGTTTAGGGCGAGATTAAGTGAGAAACGGGGAAAGAGCATGCATAGAACCCAGCGTTTCATTTTCACGGCTTGCCAAGGCATGTTTCCATTTTAAGTATATCATAAGGGGGTATTAATGATGACCTTTGGGGCCCCCCGCCCGACATCCTTTCTACATTTGACCAAATTCTTACCCCTGAACGGTATCTGTGTAACTTCACCGCTCTCTTTCCCGCGGATGCGGAGGCTCTCGTGTCCACTCTATCTATACTGCTGTGCCAAGCCTGAATCCTTCGTTCAAGCTGGGACATAGCCGCATCAGCGCCATCCCATATCGCGTCATCGCTGTCACTTCCGGCGGATTCTCTCCCCCTGTCGTCCTCCACCCTGAACAGCTCAGTATCCTCGATGAAATCTTCTGCAAACCCGTCAGGTGCCTGATACGTGATCTTCGGCGGCGACGGGAAGGTGGGCGTGGGGGTCTTCTCAGTGATGAAGGGAGTGTGTCTTATAGACGTGTCTTCACGGTGAATATACAACGGACCCTGTTGAAGAAGAACCCTCGTCTTCTTCACTTCCGGTAACGCTTTGGCCCCGAATGTGAACTGCGATTGGGATGTGACTCCTATTTTCGAACCACCAAACTGTTTCGTTCTCTGATTTCGTCTCTTCTTCTTTTCTTCTCTCATTCTAATCATGTAGAAGACACTGCCAGGGCCAAACAGATCGACAAGAGGACCTTGGAAAAGACTGTCCACCCTATTCCAGCCGCCTCCCGGTGATTTCTCGGGAGACGTCAGCAGCTCCCCCTGTTGGTCCTTCTTCTCCTTCTCATCCAGCATGTACAGGAAGTATCGAAAGAGAGGCAACTTCTCCTCACTCAGTCGGGAAAAATGGAGCATCAACTTCGTGTGGACAATATCTTTCATCATCTTCAGAGCTAAGGGGTTCCGCTTCTCGATCAGACGATCGTAGTTCCGCTGGTCAAGCTGGAACACTTCGGCTTCCTCTGTACAAATCACGCTCTGGGAGTAGGTCGTCAGACCCAAAGCCATTTCAAAGTCACCTGCAGAAGAACAAGCATACTTGGTAGTCATAGAATTACATGTTTCACGAAAATATCTGGTTCACTTTCAGTCAATGTGGTTTGTAAGATGTATATCCTCAATGGTGACAACTCAAAACAAGGGAAACAACCAGATTTAGTTGACGACTACAACATACTGCAGCTCGAATCAAAGGTTGTTTTTTTCTGTGAGCCGGACTTGCAGCTCATTGGTTTGAATGGCATAATAACTTTTTTTATTATCTCACAATTCTCTAGTATTTAGGTCACACAAATCTTCAAAATCAACTTAACAGGGATGAACTGAGACCAAAGACAGAATTGCAGCTCAGTCTCTGAGAGTACCTCAAGAACAACATAGGAATGATCTAATTTGGTTCAGTTTTGTAATAGTGTACTACAAACTAAGATTTGATCGACAAAATTAAGGCTCTAACAGGACATCACTGTCACGTTGTCCTCACTTGACCTTCATCTAGTCCAAGTCACGTCTCTGTACATACCCACACAATAGATAGAACTTTGTTCATAACAACTCACCAATGACATCTACTGCGCCCATGAGACAAAGCTCCAACAGCCTCACATTCTTCTTCCCTTCTGGTTGTGGAATCTTCCTTTTTTGGAAGGTCATCTTCTTGTCCACTGCCTTGCTCTTTTCCAAATTCATCTCCCTAAACAAAGGACAAAATAAAACGCACTTATCACAGCTTTGTGAAATCTCACCTTCGCACAAGAAAAGTTTAATAACTTAATGAAACCTGTGAACTATAGTCTTGTGCGAAGGAAAGGTAATGTACGAGATCACAGCGAGTCTGGATGCCGATCCCACCCTGTTAGAGAATGAGCTATGTCCTCTTCAGGTCTTTCTTGCCCGACGGAAAGAAAGAGATTTCGAGATATTCAAATCAAGACACCCTTCAGTGTACCATTTGTACACGCTTACTCCCAAAATAGATTGAACCATTAAATTTTAATATGCTGCCTGCAGAGAGACGTAAATGATTTTTGTGTTAGCAGATAACACCCCTAAAACTTGTTTAAATGTGTCTCGCTTGTCAGTCCCGTTGACATGTGAACATAATGTGTTTTATAAGTTTGATTCAAGGTTACTTGTTCTACGTATACAACATCTTTACTTCTCGTGATATATGACATTCTGGAGTCCATTTCTGCGCCGTCCCGACTCCAAACGAAAAGTAGCTAAGATACCCGAGACCTACCTTCTAAGTAGTTCTCTCGCCTTCTCTCTCTCCAAGGTCGCTATATCTCCTCTAGGAAACAGGGCTGGGTACTGATTTGGGTGCTGGCTGGGGTCCACCACAATCTTCACTTGGCCACTACAAGTAGAGTACGCGCATGATTAACATTTCCGAAGTTTTATGCGTATGCTCACAAACGCCAATAATAAAAACAGACGTAAACTTAATGAATCCGAATCATGGTATCATGGCAGGTATTTGATAGAAAGTGAAGGTGGGACAAACACTGGGCATTGATAGACAAGGCTTGTCAGAGGTGACTACCTTCTGTACGTATCTGTCGTTGAGTTCACTATTTCACCCGCTCTAAACGGAAAGTACTGATAGA
>JAUELE010018987.1:0-16585 GCA_031471655.1 Diodora aspera
ATTTTCTGAGTGTCTGGAGGGATATTCTGTCGAATTTCCCGCTGCAGAGGGATATTCGGTCGAATTTCCCGCTGCAGAGGGATATTCGGTCGAATTTCCCAGGGCGGAGGGATATTCTCTCGAATTTCTCTGGGCAGAGGGACATTAGTGAAAAAGAATTCCCTCTTAAAACAATAGAATGACGTCATCAGAGGTTTATATGAGTAAATACTTTCAAGTAACTTTCAGATGTATTAATCGTCAACTGTTTGTGATAAAAACCCATTTAACTGACATTATTTCATAAACATACATCATGTAGTCTTTGTATGTATTTAGTTGCGAGTCATTAGGTTTCTGGACAACACACCCTTCATGTTCAAAAGACTGCTGGAACGTAGGGGAGGTAATTCTTGGAGTTCAGGTTGGGAACGATATACTGCCTGTACCGTCCTTTTTGAGGATCTGCACATATGCACACAACCCCTCTTCTCTTCATCCTCCCCACCCCAACTCCCTCCCAAGACACACATTGATCAGCACATGGTGAATATGGCTGTCCGTAGCACTAGCCTACACTGGATACCAACTAACTGATGTTATAATTGATGAAAAAAATGAGACAATGGGCTGAAATAGTACAACCACAGTAAAACAATCTTAAATTAAAAATATTTGCAACTTACCAACATGGTTCATAGCAGCTCTGAGTTCATAGGAGCACAGGTTTCCACTATGGTCACGGTCATAGTCCTTGAAAACTCCCTGCAAGAGAACAAGACAACTGAACATTCCTCAGAAATTTCTATCTAACTAACAAGTGTCCCAACAAGTGTTGGACTCATGAACTGATGACAACCAAAAACAAATCATTATTTTTTTCTTTGCAGTTTGGTATTACTTGGGTTTATATTTTCAGGCAAAAGGGTCACCGTGCCCCCTCCCCTCCCAAAAAACAACTTCTAGGGTGCCCATACGCCTATTACGCTTAATGTTATCATTTGTCTCAGTTTCCCATTGAGCCAAGATGTAGCCTCATTTTCACTGTCATGCCAAAGGTTATGCATAAGGTCTCTGACACAGTCAGACATTTGATTGGACACTGCATAAGACCTCTTATGCATAATCTTTGACATGACAAAGAAAATGTACAAAGCCCATGGTGGGTGGGGGTGGTGTGCCCAGAAATTTTTAAAAATAGATTTGATTTGGTTCATTTTGACGTGTATCTTGGAGTGAAAATAGTGCAGGTTTATAGTGCTAGGCTTCATAACGAAAGCAGCTCGACCTTGACATTGAGTTCAAGCCCCCTTGAGCCCCCTCATCCACCTATGACAATGTACCTGCACCATAAGAACAGACAGATAAAAGGGATCAATACAAGGGTGTAGAATTACCACATTCCTATTTTTGCTTCTACAACAAGCATAAGATTGCCGAGGAATTTACAGAACTCTACAAGGGATCCTTGTAGCTAGATCTACGTACTCACCTTCCATCTGCGTAGATCCTTCCAGAGAGCTAGAAACTCTTCATATCCTAGTTTCCCCGATAGATCGCCCTGGGAATGTATTAAGGCAGCTAAAAGTATCCTCAGAGATATTGATGATTTCAGACAGTCACTTGATTTACACACCAGGGACAATCTTTCACCATTACACAACAAATAAAAGGCACAAAAATGGAGAAGATAGTGCAAACAGAGGTGGAATTATCAGGGAAAGCAAAAGATCTCCATTTTAACTGCCTCATACAAGAAGGAGAAGTTACTCTGCTTTGGCTCAGCTTCATTACATCCCTCTAAAACCTAATTTACTAAAAGTGTTTTTGATTCAGACTATGAAGTAAGTGTTAGCAATGTATTACACTGCCTCAGCCCAATTATATCTTTTTTTCCCATCTTCCCTCCCTCCATTTCTGTCCCTCCAACAATCTATTTCTGTCCATCCATCCACCTGTGTATGATTGTGGTTAAATTAAAACCTTTGGAAGGGAAAATTAAAAAGGATACATCGTGCATTGCCACCATACTGCGGGCAGTATCAACAGAGAATCCGGGAAAGGTGAACTCTGAAACAGAAAATACAAATAAATATAATACCGATACGTGTTGAATTTGTTTTAAAACACGCAGCCTTGATTCCTCTGGCACTTACAAAATTATTTGCTAAACCATCACACTGTACAGTTAGAAAGCCAACAGATCAAACTCTTAAGTGTTAGTTACACTGTGAATATATTTCAAACAATGCTACTTCTAAACAAACTTATGGCTGCAAATCACAAATTGCCTTCATTAAAATTGATCTTTTTCCTCACAGTAACCCAATACTCTTCAATTAAACATGCTTTCTAAGTCTATACATAGATGGATCCAATTGGGGGAGAGGGGTGCACCTCCCCATCCCCCTTGCTAGCCAAATTTGATGTAAACCAGCATTACCTAGGGAACTTTTTCGGTCTGTTCGTCCACCCCCCCCCCCCCATTTTAAAAATGCTGGATCCGCCTATGTTACAAATACTTATTACACCAGTCTAAATATATTTTTGAATATTATATTGAAAAGTCTAGAACTACATTCTGATATCCAAACACTATAATTGTGTCATTACAAAAACAGACCAACTGGAATGCAATTCTTACCTTTCATTAAAAAGAGTATATAAATATCAGAATATCAGATTAGAAGTAAGTATCTGAATAAAAATGTGGTTGGATTTGCACGAGTTTTCACTTAAAAATGTTACTTCAAGAAACAATAAATTGTAAAATACAAGTCAACTTTTAAGCATCTAATGAAATCCAATTTCTTTCAAATGATCAATCAAAAAACAAAGGTTACATTAAAATCGTTCATGTAAAAATTGAAACAATTACAAAAACAGGGTATTTTTTATTCAGGTTCACATCACAGTTTGTCAATTTGGGCCAAATGCTAATCATTGACGTCTGTGGGTGTAAAAAATAACAATGAACCATTTGGGCCAAATGCTTGTCACTGATGTCTGTAAGTGTAAAAAAACAAAAATTACCCTGATAAATAATGTTTTGCCCATTATTCAAATTATTACTCTTTCAACTTTGAAAAAAATAGATAAAAAACTGCTTAACTTCATTAAAATAATCAGATTTAGAAATAAATACCTGGTAAATGACAATATCTGGTCAATAATATAATTTGTAAGCTAGTATAAGCCATAACAGATGCTGCACTAGTTGATACAATCCTGATAAATAATGATGATTAATGGAAAGAAAAGAATTAGTAATTATTGCTGGTTGACCTGAACTGGTCACCATTCATTAGACTTTCCAACCCCTGTGCATGTAAGGTTATAGATGGTCTCTTAACCTGGGACTCAAGAAATAGAATGAATTCTGAAACACACTCCAAATTTAAGTATCAAATGGTGAGTTGACCATTTGTGGCAAACCCTAACCCCCGAAACAAAAAAAGATAAGATTTTTTGTTAAATCAAGTTGGGCCCAGAGGAGGAGGGAGGGGGATGGAGGGATTAAAGGGGGGGGGGGAGGGGTTGAGAGAAAAAAATGTAGTAGTTGAGTCAGGAAAAAAGTAACCTCCTGATGGGTTTCAAGGTTGTTTCACTGCCCCACCAAGTTTTTATCATTTTTATCATTCTGACACTTTTTCTGAATTTCATCCATGGATATAAAAGTCACATTAATCATAAAAACAAAACATGAGACCGTCAGTTTGATTGAAAACCATGAGTCTCATGTCAAAATCGTCAGTTGACAGGTATGTCCTAAATTGTTAGTATGAGCTGGCCCCCAATCATGCACACCTCTTGATCACTGATACCTGTGGGCAGGAGTAAGTCTGATGCCCAAATACACTTGCCTCATGATCAGTTTTGAACCCGGCTACCCATTAAAGACATGCTGATTGCTTCAACTACAGGCTAGAAAGCAGGAAATGATCAACTTCTTGGTCGAATATTGTACTCCATGAAGAAGGAATACATGTTCAGTTTCCAAGGTAGGAAATGTAACTCAGTCTTATAAATTAAATACATCTATTCTTTTTTAAACTGTTCTTTCTTGTAAACTATTATGGATGTTCTGTAAACAAAACTTTTTTCAGTCTCATAATTTTAAAATTCAGTCTAATTACTGTCAAAGAAAAACATTGCAAGAGCATTAAGTAAAGTGTTTCAGAAGTGGGTGTTCGCAACAGCAACAAGTTTATGTGGAGGAAAAAGAATGTACGCCTTGACAGCTGTGGCGAGACAAGATGGTCTCCTCAGAAGGTGACACGAAGTAATATTGGAACTGAATCTGCAAGTGCATAAAGCTTGGGTCTACATCACTACTTGTACATTCAACAACTAAAACGCAGCCATGACATAAAAGTATTGACATTCAAATGATTTGGCACTTGGTGGCTGGTAACACTGAATACAACACTAAACTCTGCACAGAATAAACAATAAATAATATTCTCGTAAGCTTTGGGTTTAGTAACATAAAATAAGACTGATCATGCATAAAAATACACATAAAAATATTTCTTGAGGATAGAGAAAAGTACAATCATAATATTAAGATTTTCTTCATACTTTACAGGAATAGTTTGTTTAATGTGAATACAATACTATTTAATAAATTAATTCATAAAAATATTAATAATAAGGATGACAATGGTGATTTTAATTTGTTATACAAGGAAGAAATATGTTTTCTAGATTAGAACAAAGTAATTTTCACATCATGCACCTCAAGAAATATTTTCATATATATCTGAAGCCAAATGTTTGTCTATTCATATCTAATGACAGCTTATATATAAACCAAGTCGTGTTCAGCTGAAGTAACTGCCCATTCAGGGCAAAATCTTACCAACAAAGTTTTCTGTCAAAGAAACAATACAGTGTTAGTTCTAAATCTACGATAAGCAACAAGGGTTTCAATGAAGGAAGGGTAACCAGAAGACATATAACTTTTACAGTTTGTGCCAAGTGCAAAAGTACCATTAATCCACATGTTGACATCTGTCAGCGATCCAATTTATTTTGACATCAAAACCCTTGTGTTTTAGCATCGAAATGATAGATGATTAAGACATATTATATTTATAATGTCTTCTTTAAAAAAAATAAAATCAAAATAACGATTAGAATGTTAACTTTTCTATTTTCCGGTGGATCTATTTAACCAAAAACAGAAAATCTTTAGATCCAATATTTTAATAATATTGAATATGCCTGATCATCCATCACAAAATACATTGAAATTGTAAATATTCAAGAATCTTCGAAATTACATTTCAAATTACAACACCAATACATACATGACAAATGAACATTTACATCGTCCTGAGAGTCATGCAAAGTTTTGTTAAAGAGAAAAATAACTTTATCACATGGTCATGAAATTATCTGTGTTCCGTTTATTATTTCACCGAATTTATGAGAAAAATGATGGATATCATTATCTGCATTGACCACACTTGAATGTTTGCAGATTTATAATTAAGACCTGCTTGTAAAAGACCAGCCATTCACAAATAGATGGAACAAATTCTCAATTCAAATAGATGGAACAAATTCTCAAATCAAATAGATGGAACAAATTCTCAAATCATGCCACAATTTCATCTTTGCTTTGCTTTGCTCCCAATACCAAAGCTATTGTTGTGCTCTTAAAATGAAAAGTTGACTAAAATTCATAACATACCTTGTGTGAAAACATCATTTAGAATTTCCTTCAGTTCATAGGCATCAATTTCCATATCAACACCAGCGGTCTGACGGAACGTCTCCTTCAGAACTTCAGCCTGGTTCATTTCTTCATCTGTTGGAGGTGGCGCCTCCTGGTGGCAAGAAAAGCAAACAATTTAGTGTTTGATAGGCCAGTATTCAATATCATATACAAACCTGAATTCATAAAACCATTTATTTTACACTAAACAATATTGACATTTATTTATACATTAGGAAGGATATCTGAGTTTAAAAAATAAAATCTATAGCATAAAACATCAATTGTACATGGTATTCAAAATAAATGCACATCTTGATATATCAAAATGAATAATTAAAAAATATATTTATAAATAATTTCCCAGGTCCTGAAAAAGAACCATGTAAAATATGTCCCTGCAATTAAAGGCAATAAATTTTACATAAATAAATCAACAAGACGGCCATGGCAAATACAAATATAACCGATTTAATATTCTTCAAAATCTATCATGATAATCTCTCATCTCTTGCTGTGTCTCAAGAAGCATCAATGACATTGCTAAAGAAATCTCAAAATCAATGAATGAATTTAGAATAATCACATAACTAAATTCAATATAGTTCTCATAAATGATATGTATGTTTTGCTCACAAACTCATACCTCCTTGCGCCTCAGCACACTCGTGATACAGATCTTAGGAAACCTAATCAACCTGGAGGTTGATGGAAAACCAGTTACTTACAGAAAAGAAATATGTTTAACACTTAGAACTTTATAATTGGAGTGACTGTTTAAATTGAATGCTAGATAAATGTGGTGAAATATTCAGTGACAGTTTCAGAAATGATCAAATACAATATAATTATGTTCTATTTAGGATTTCATTTCCTTGAACAGTAGCTATTCTGCTACTGTTGCGGTCTAGTCCTGTCTGCTCAACGATGTAGTCCTTATGGCTAACTGTATATACACACATGAGCATTAATTAAGCACCACCCAAAATAATTGCTGATTGCAACCAAATGGGTTCAAACCAAAGAACCCAACAACTGATATTTAAATATCACGGGTTATTATAACGGGTTTATATCCAAATCTCTGGTTTCCATATTCTGAATGACAATTGCATTGAACACAATCATATGACATGAAAATGGGTGGTGCTTAATTAATGCTCATGTGTATATCTCTCTATTCAGATTTCTTTCAGAAGGCCAGATTTCTTTCAGAAGGCAGTTTGACACAATGGATAAATCATGTAAACATGATTTTTTAATATATCTTTTGAAAGTTCAGTGTGTCTTTCCAATAAATTCATGAATCTGTTTACGCAGAAGACACTTTCAACAATAAATGTGTTTCTTGCACCCTGCATGAATCACAACACTTATATCTTATATAATCCACCCATTCAGCACTGTTTTCAAGTATTCAGCAAATAAAGAGTGCAAAGAGTGTAATAATTAGGTTTTTCAAAAATCAAAGATGAAATAAGAACAACAAATTTCACACTAAAGCAAAACTGGTAGACTGCATATTAATGCCGCATCCAACACACACTGCAGAAAATGTAGGACATACACTGTAATAAATTTTTGCTAAAGCTATAAAATTGCTTAAATATATGTAAAGAGAGAGATCGAATGCAGGATAAAATGTTGCTCCTCTGGGAATAAATGTTGTCTCCCAGCTATACCTAGAGAATGCCTAACAGAGAGCAGCATCGTAGAGTAAGGCTGAGTTTCCTTGATACAGGGTCTTGACACTGTAATTAACGCACACAAAATACAGGAATGCACAATTGTCGTGCAACAATCTTATTTATCTCTTTACCTGGAGAATGAAACAAACTCTCCAAGGGCTAATAATTTTAATGTAATTCAAACTATATTGTTGAAACGCAAAATATTGAAAGATTTGAATGATTCTTAAGATGGAGCGTTAATATATGCCATTTTAATGTTTTAAAGAGGAAATTTAATATAAATCGCAGATGAACCACGTCTAAATTAAGTCAAGTACCTACTGGTGATTCAGATTGTGACTGGTCCCCATAACTGACACTGTTTTCTTGCCAATAAGATTCAAAGTTTACTGAAATTACTATGTATGTCCCAAAGAATACAAAGAGGCAAGGGTCATTCCATGTCAAATCATCAGAGGTATTTAACCAACCGAACCAGATGAAGCTGATCTTTACATAATTTCTTAACACTATTGAAAATGACATACATACAAAATTTCAGATCACTATCTCAAACGGTTACTGATTTACGTCTAATCAAAGATCACTCCATTTTAGGGTATGGCCCCGCCCACATTTTTCCTGTGAGAGGATGGTCCGAATTCATCTGGTTCCGGAGGTTACAAAATCCAGTAAAATCTGAAGATGTGACATGGAATGACCCACAACTGAGTTCACACAAGAGACAAAGATAGAGATTTAGTCAAGCGAAGCGAAAGTGTGCCATAGTGTAGCTTCTACCTCATCTTGTTTCTGGCTGGTGTCATCAGGCTGTAGTGACAATAAAGCAAAAACTGAAGTGTGACACAACTCTCCGAACAAACTGTGCATAAATAGCTGCAGAGGAATATACATGCAAGATTTTGCCCACTTCAGCTCTTCATTTTATTTACAGAAGAAAATGATGAATTTGAACTATTTTTGGTGCAGAAGTTCCAGTTGAAACCAACAATGATGTTTTAAATCTGCGAGTTTCTTTTTGTTGATACTTGAATAAGGCAGCTGTAGTGTTAAATTACAACTGCATGGTGTAAAGTGAATGTCTATCAGCAAAGTCAAATATTCCTCCGCAATAAATAAATAAATAAGTAAATTGCATTTTGCATCCATTTAAAGTCAATTAATGTAATTCCATTTTTTGCATTAATTACTGAAATCAAAGAAGTCATGAAAACCTCATGCACTTTCAAAAACAACATCAACATAGTTCAAAAAATCATTTGCCCAATTCATGCATGTTTGAACACACACATCGGCAATCTACGTAACGTTTTTCTGTAGATGTAATACCTAGTACAATGTGGGCTAAAACAGCAGCCACTGACAACTTACTGACATATCAATTTTCTTTCATCAAGTAACAACATTGTGATTGACACACAAATAAAATACACAAATATTGCACCTTTAAAAACATAGAATCAAATTCTTCCAATTATCATCAAGTAATTTACTGACAGGTGCAAACAAGAATACATTTCGACTGGTAAATTTCCATACCTGTACATTCAGAAATGACAAGCTCAAACTACAGTTACCTCCCTTTGTCAATGGGTCAACAAGATGCAAAAGTAGTTTTCAGGGGTCAGATGTTGAGGGATTTCACTTTGAGTTCGAATATTGGCATAGTTTCGGATATACAGTTCATATTCTGACAATTAATTCAAAATTCAGAAGTTTCATTTCCTATGGTCTACAGCAAGGTAATTCAATGACATAAATCTTTGACTGCCATCACATTTTCCATACAAATAAATTTCTGATAACATCAAATGTCATTTGAACATTCCCTTGTAACTTGCGCAGAAATCTAGAGAGTTATTACTAACATTTCACATGATGCATTCCTTTCAACTTTCCATTGAATAGGCATCTGATTAAATCTACTAAATCATGCTTTATAGAAACATAATTATTAATAAAAAATATTTGTATTAGTTCTTAAACCACTTCACAACAATTTATTTCACACTTAAAAGTACCAGAAAAGACTTACAACTCTACGAGCAACCTGCATAATGAACAAAGCAATGGTCATACTTGGTTTAAGTTGGACCAATTTTCTGATAAATGACCACTGAACATCCGTACATGCATATACTCAGTTCATATGAACTGGTTACTGATGCACTTTAGTGAATGCATTTCTGTACCACTATAGAAACACGTTAAACATACAGTTTTATTTCATGAAAAGATACCAAATACTACCGGTATACTTGTAAAATGAGATGTTGGATTTGAATTGAACAAAAACATGCATAATGATATCTGAAGCAGCAAAACCATTTATATCTGTCTTTTTTTCTGACTATAAATTAAACTTTTAATGATCATGAAGACGTTCTGTGCTTAAAAGCTGAACGGATATTCATATACAGAAATTTAATTAGAATTGTTCAAAACCATTACAGACAATCAAGATTCCAGCTGCAAATGTCCTTTATAAAACAAGGTATCAGTCACATATATTCTCTGCACTATAACAATTGAATACCAATGTGATCTTGAAAAAGATCCCAAAATTAATTTTACTGGACATCCTGTTTAAGATTATTTTTAATTAGCTTAAGAAATCAAATGAATATGAAATTTTCTGTAACAAGAGCTGCATCCTGCTGTAAACTTGTATGGCATGGTGTTTTTTTCAGCAAAAGGACAAAACAGGTTTGGATCACATGCTTCTGGAAACAGCAGCACAAAGTTACAACCCCAGCGCTGTTAAGAGAGCTGAACAACGGCAGCATCAACAGCTTTTCTGCATTGTTAATATAGCTGTCTTAGCAAACTGCTGTATGCATTTAAAAATACTTTTAAGTTTGCAATTCCTTGTTGGTGTAAACTTGCAATTCATGGTCAGTGCAACTTGCAAGTCAATGTAAACTTGCATTTTGTTTGTCAGTGTGGGGCAATGTAAACTTGCAAGTTTTTAATAGGAACTTGAAACTTTTGGTCAATGCATACTTGCAAGTTTTTGACAATGTAACCTTGCAACTTGTTGTCAATGCAAACTTGAAATTTTTTGACAATATAAACTTGCAATAAAATTATTTGATCAACGCAAACTTGAAGTCTTTTGACAATGTAAACTTGCAAATTTGGAACGGGAACTTGTAACTTTTGGTCAAAGCACACTTGCAATGTTTTTTACAATGTAAACTTGCAATTTGTTGTCAATGTAAACTTGCAAGCTTTAGTTGGTTTAAACTTACATTTCATCAGTGCAAACTTGAAATTTTTTGACACTGTAAACTTGCAATTTTCTGACGATGTAACCTTTCAATTTTTGGTCAATGCAAACTAGGAAGCAAAACGCATGTTGTGAGTTGCTGTTGGCAATAGTTCAGCCAACGAACGGAAGCTAAGGCTCCTCTTAAACTTGAGCAGCAAATCAGCATGAATAAGAACCATGTTACTGAACACACCAGGATGATGAAGTTGTTATGGGTCACTCTTCAGGCAAGCTGGGCATACTTTCTACCTTTCTCGGTCCTGCTCCAACAGGTGCTGACAATGTCTGCACTAAATCGTCGCTAGTAAGTCCAGTTTGATAACCAGTAACCACCCATAAACAAAAAGTGACAATAAGACACAGAAGTAGAAGTGTACATACAAAAGATAGAATACAACAATGCAACAAAATGAATAACAGTTGAAATGAGCTTTTTAAAACATTTTACCACAATTTGGTAAAGATTGGTTTGGATATGCACCAACTTTCTTTATGAAACTAGCACAGCTCTTTTGGCTGAAAGAGAGGGTTGCCCGGATGGGACTTAAACCACAACCATAAAGGTTGGCAGATTGCTGGGCCAATGTGCTTATAACTGCACCAGCCCCGAAAGGTGGAAGAAGAAAGTCCTCAATTTAGTGACTCTGTGTGTTGATGGAACCCTATTCTTTCTAAGTGAAACATATCACTCCCTGAAACCCCATGGGACCAAGAATTAAAAGTCTTTATAGCCCATTTCAACTTTTAAAAAAAGAAGGTTAACACACTGCAACTAGAATTTTCAAACAGTTGAATACTTTTTTCTCGTTCTTGAATCATTGTCAATCAAATATAAAATATACAATGTTTTATTTTTAAAATAACAAATACCAAAATTTAATAAATTCTGATTATGAGGCTCCCAGGCCTAAAATATCTTATTCTAACTGCAGTGTGCAATAGAATAATAAAACAGAATTTCTTGACTATATAGAGACAGTGGTGAATGTAAGGAATATTTAACAGTAATGTTAGATAACATTATATCTCTTCCAAATTATAAGTGAGTGATTTGGATTTTACGTGGCTGTCATCAAATGCCATTTCATCATGGTGTCAGCATGGTCACATTGGTGTCAGAGGTCAATCTCATGGTTGAAAGAGAGGTACCCGAGCAGGATTCGAACCTACAGCTGTCAAGGCTGGCAGATTACTGAGCCGACACACTAACCATTGTGCCATCCCATGTCCCCCCCAAAATTATGAGATAACAGTGTCGATGAAAATGCTAATGCAAAATTAAGTATGAAGTTAGTTTTATTTGTAAATATTCCTTACATTGAAAGATATAGAGTTCATTCACTGGTGTATACAAAAAAACCAAAAAAAAACACTAAACTGTTTAGAGATATGATTACAACAGAAAACTGAATAACATCAGAAATAAGGGTTGATATATATCACAGACATTTCAAATAACTATTAAAGTATAATTAATGGTTACATTAGCAATATAAACCGAAAACGTCAGAGACATCCTTGCTGTTAGAAACACAAAGAAAACTATCTTCAAAAATAACATTAGTTGAAAAGGTGTCAAGAAAACAACATGCATGAACAAAAAATATTTATAAAAGGATTCAGACAACAATAGATTACATGAAACAAAATGAAACAAACAAAAAGTTCTATTTTGAAAGAGTGGACTTGTTGTAAACCATGACTAGCAGTAACTCCAGTCTGTCATCCAGACCCTGAAGTTTTATTGGAATAGAGACAAGCACACAGTCTATATATTTCTTTCAGTCTGGGCTGCTGCAACTTCAGTGAGCAGACTCTGTGGGATCCTATTTATTTCATTGCAAATAAGAAATAGTAGAAATACTAATCTTTCTTCAGAGACTATACTTTAGTCTACAGTAACCCAAATATGCATGAAATTCCTGTTCTTATCTGGGAGAACATTTTCAACAAGTATCAGAATGAACAAGAAAGGGGCTGAAGAACCCTTGGGAATCAGGTAGGTCTTGTTTGCTGTCATCTAATGAACTCTACCTATAAAGGAGACACAAAACGTCCATCCTCAGCCTACCAAGCTGAAATTGGGTACCTGGTGAGAAAGTGACGGTACTGTGGTCGGAAATTGTTGGTAATGTGATGTTAACCTTCAAGTGCCTAACAGTCAGTTTGGATTATCGGGTATATACACCATGGGGAGTGGAGATAAGCTGTGCATTGTTCCAATTACCAGCGTAATAATATAGAGAGTGATTTTTATTATTAAACCAGAGTTGAATTCACACTGATTTTTCAAGTTAAATGTGATTCAAGGTGAACTGGCATGATGAAGGAAAAGACAGCTGATTTATTGAAAGAAAACGAAAATAACTTCAAATTATGTTTCACAAAAACTTCAAAATAACCAACTCCTTTCAATGAAAACAATACAAGACACATGCTTTTATTATAGAAGAAACCCAGACATGAGTTTCTAAGTAACATCTCAAAAAACAAAACAAATTATTCAGTATTTATTAAACAGTATGTTAAATCATTTTCTGGACATACTTCCATGCACATTCTTCACACATGACAGGTAATTAAAATATTTAAGAATAGAAACAATCAGTTAGACTCTGGATGCATTTGTTAAACGTAATGAAACATGAAAAATTCAAGCAATTAGTGGAAACAATAACAACTAACCTACTGTGGGACAATGAGGTTATATATAGTTGCGACACTTTGAAATATACATTCAGAATTATTAAAGAGTCGATCATAAATTTGAAACTAACATACAATGTAAGTAGAAGTACACAAAACACAGTGAAAAAAAACATTCAAGTAAAGGAGGAGAATATGTACTAAAAATAAACCCTTCTAAATTCAGGGAAAACCATTCCCATGACCACTGACCAAATTGAGTAAAATTTAAACAAAAAGACTCTCAGACAAAATTGGAAATGACCACTTAATGAATATGAAATGAATATATGGTGATAAATATGGTGATAAAGTTGGCTTCCTTTATTTCAAGATTTGCCATCTCATAAGGTGGTGCTCCTTTCTGCCAACCCTTTACCTCATTACATGCAATATCTTGTGCTTAGATATGTCTCACCAGAAAATCAGCTGAAAACTTAATCTGAACACCTAGAACTACTTATACCAGTTGCGGATCCAAAGGGGGTGTGGGAGGTACCCTTCTATTTTCTGCAAACCATTATTTTGTTAAACTGAACATTAATAAGCGCTTCACAAGTCATGTTCTTGCATTTAGTGCCCTTCATACCAGAAGCCCCCCTTCTCTCATCCGCCCCCGTTTCTAATAAACCAAAATTTGTTTCCCGTACATTTGACTGTTTCCCCAAAAATGAAATTCTATAATTAATAATCTGATTTTAAATGAGTGTCTGAAATGTTTAATGTGCATAGTTATGGTACAATTTATATATCGGTAATCAGACACTTATCCATTTTCACACAACCGTGAACAATAAAAAATTAGAAACTTATATTTTCTGTTTCCAGCTCATTTCCTTTCTTATAGGAGACTTAAGTCAATAAAGACAGACTGCTAGATTTTAACTTACTGGTCTGTTCACAGGTTCCATGCTAGACTTGAGAATTAATCACAACTCATTCAGGAGCAGGACAGGTTAGTCGTAGGACAGGACATATTACACATACATTGTTTCATACATCTCACAACTGTAAGTAGTTAAACCAGGTAATTCATAAACCATGTACATGTAATTCAGGAATTCTTTAAACTATGGATCAAATGGTTAGGATGATTCATAAATATTTATTCTGTGCGCCGGTCAAATGGTAAATTACAACTTAAATTTCAGAAGAAGTGCTGTGGTAGAAGTGAGTGAGTGATTATGGCTTTCGGCAATCATTCAGCCATATCACCATCTACATTACATTGGTGTCAGGGTTTAATCTCCATGCTGAAAGACAGGTACCCGGGTGAGATTCAAACCCACGACTGCTAAATCTGGCTGATCACTGGGTTGACAAGCTAACTAATGTGCCAACACATGGATTCAAACCCATGACTGCCAAGGCTGGCAGATTACTAAGTCAACATGCTAACGACTATGCTATCCCGTGCTGCTGTTACCGTAGAAGACTCAAGTATGATTACAGAAAACAAAATTCTTGAAAATTTGTTTCAAACAAAAAGTTTTGTTTAGCAGCATTTGATCTAAATTTTCTCAATGACAATAATATATTGTTTTCACATCAAAAGAATTTAGTAATTGTCAAACTGATTTCTGTTTTGGGAATGTATTGTAATTAGCCAATAGAATATATATGTATAAGATAAAAAATTGTGAATTAAAATGATATGTCATGAATCCAGTGAGTGAAGAATCAATGAGAGATGCATAATGTGACACAAACCCATCCTTTGTGTACAAGAATATGTAGTACAACATACATTTATGTTTTCCGTGAGGAAGGACCATCATGCATTTCTTGCACGTTTCTCAACTAGTATCTTCTCATTCACTAAGAACCCATGCAACTTTCAACCGATGCACACTTACTGTAGCAGCTTGCTGGGGCCTGTGATGATGCGGCCGCTGAGGTCGTCGCTAATACCAGGAAAGTTATTCAGTGATAAATACAAGAAGACTATACATAGACCTACACCATCTACAGCTCAGCTATCCAGACTTTTTATAAAGTGCGAAACTAAGGCTAGTGTTCATTATACAGAGCTAGTGCAAAACGCTAAATAAAGACAGTTTGACCAAAATAAAGAGAAGTACTTAAGAAAATATATACTAGATAGATCTACAAATGTAGTGCCATTACCACTGTTTTCTAGATATGTAGAGAAAAGTCTACATAGAAGAGAAAGTCCAATATGTTATAGAATAGAGTGCTCCTTATGGCTTTTAAATATGGTTTAAATATGTGACTAACTGATCTCAAGCAAAGCTACCATAAAGGGGTCATGTTGGCAGTTTTGTAAACAGCTTCAACTAATAATGAAAACGTCACTAGTGATAATAAGCAACAATAAAAATGACTTACGCCTTCGTCATAAGATGTGCGCTGATCCATCTCACTGGAAAAGATAATATTTGAAAAATAAACACATTGAAGAAATTCTAATGTTTGTCATTTGCAAAATAAAGGTGTTTTATAGAAAATTTTTGAAGTTTCTGAAAAATTAAACATTTCTTTACAAATGATCATGACACGAAAGACTGTATTTTAGAATATATTGGATAACCATGACAAAAACAGTAACACTTTTGAGATTTTTTTTCAATCTGCATTTGTTGTAAAAAAGTGTCCAAGAAGAGCAGAAATGGGAGTACCCGGTACATAAAGATATTTTCAGAAACTTCAAACATTGATTTCATTAACTGCCACACTTTATGGTCACAGCTATTCCGCAAAACAGCTTTGCATACATTTTCTATCACTGCATTTCAAGCAAATATATTAATTATGATTGCTAAACATGGTTTTAAGCAGAAGCAATGGCAACATAAACTGAGGTTACTGTTAACAAACGAAAGAAGCAAAACTTTAGATAGCAAGGGAAACAGTTTGTAAAACTTGACGAAAAGTAAAAGCTGAGAAAAGCATTTCAAGCACAAGCAGCTTGTTTATATCTAATAGTTTCTTGTGAAGCTGAGGTGGAGGTTTAAAACATGCATGCTCTGCATGTGCAAATCCATGGATCGGGCTTAGCAAAGTCACTGCCCCACTAACACCTGCATTTGCAAGTCCACTGAAGTCTCGGATTTCCAGAATATATCAAAAGGAAATAGTGAGTGAGTGAGTTGAGTGAGTGAGTTGAGTTTTACATGGTTTTTGGCAATCACCACGGTCTCACCAACATCACCTCAGTGTCGGGGCTCCTGTCTCTCCATGCTAAAAGAGAGATGCTCGGGGTGGGACTTGAACCAC
>JAUELE010019098.1:0-15553 GCA_031471655.1 Diodora aspera
ATGGTTGAGCTCTACGGGATGCGTGGGCGGGTACTTCCGACGTTCGCTACTACCGACTCATGCATACGGGCCCTGATGCATTGTTAGGCAATGCTCTAGTAGTAGAGGTGAAGTGCCCGTATGCTGCCAGGAAACAAACCATATCCAGAGAGTGTAATTTCCATCAGCATGTCAATGGCAGCTTGACACTGAAGAAAACAACCGAGTATTACTACCAAGTTCAAGGCCAACTGTTCTGTACCAGAAAAGTGTGCTTTCGTTGTACACATGAAACCATGTCATCCCCAGACATGACTATTTCACTGAAATTATGGTTAAGAAGCTTCAAGTGTTTTTACAAAGAACAAGACAGCAGGTTTGGATTATAATCACAAAATACTTGGTATTTAATGTAGACTCACATGCAAAAGAAATACAAGTTAATCAAAATACTAGTATCAATTGAAAAGCAATGAGAAACCTCTGATTGAATATACCTTGTTTGTGGGAAATGTTTTGTCAGGTAATTTAAATGATGTCCGCCATTTTGAGATTTATGCTTGAACTCAAATATTTTATGTGCACTTAGATCGTCAGCAGATGCTAACGTGATGTTTAACGTCTTGTTAACTTTCCATTCCCATGTTTTAATTCTTTTCCCAAGAAACATCAAACTCTTACCGACGAGCGACTGAAACCGGTCACGTGGCTCTTCACAAATGGCTATTCTACTCTCGACACCAAAATAGAAAGTCTTGTGTGGCATCGTTTCATACAAACATAACTTATTTTCACATATATATCAGAAACATTGACAGAAGGGCACATTTATGAAAGGTTCACACAATTTTCGAAAATCTGCCCTGACCGACCATACAACATCGAATAGCTATCATTGCTGAATAAAAAGACAAAGGAACAGCCCTTTCAGTCAGCCTTTCGAGAAAGTGACAGAGGAAGCAGGCAAAGCTATAAAAACTCTCGTGCGCAAGGTCTATTTACTGGCAAAGGAAAATCATCTTATGGAAACGTTTGAGGTATTGAATACCTTAACTGAAATTCATGGAGCATCTATCACCAATAAACTCTACACAAGGAAGACTGGGCTGCATCTGAATTCTCAATTTGATGTCCTGCAGTTTAGAAGAGCAGATATTGCGCAAACTGCGTGAGAGCACTGCAGTAGGGTTCCTTGTAGAAAGTACAGATTTGGGGAAAGAAAAACTTTTAATAATTTACTTTAATATTGTAAAAAATCGCGAAATGGTTGTGTAAATATGGCAAACTTTTGGGCCCGTATGCATGAGCTGATTGTAAGCCCGTAGAGCAAAGTAAGTGGAGTAATTTATGGTCGAGCTCTACGGGAAGCATGAGCGCCTATCTACTACCAGCTCATGCATACGGGCCCTGCATGTTAATTCCAGCAGTGCGGATGTCATTATGGCTTCAATTCTGGAATCATCGGAATTTGATTTGGATAATTTCGACGAAGAAGGCATCCGTCCGCATCAATTTGAGCCTGAATTAAGTGAGTGAGTGAAATGGATTTTACATTGCAGGGGGCAATATTTCAGCCATAGCGCAATGTGATGTGCAAGAGGCACACCAAGAAAAGGGACAACACAGGACCGTTGTGAGAAAGAGAAAGCAAAGGTCCTCATTTTAGACAGCTCTTACGGCAAGCATGAGGATACTGGGGTCCTATTCTTTCTGGTGTTAGAGCGACATCCCCGTGAACCGCACAGGGTTCCAAAATACAAAGTGTAATTTGCACAATTGAATCGTTGAATCTGACAGTTACCGCATCTTTCATGCTGAAAGAAATACACCAGTAACTCACCTTTTGGATCAAAGAGGATATTTTCCATCTAAAAGAAAAAATAATACAGTTCAAACACAAAACGAACTGTTAGAATAAATATACTCAGCACTCCATGATTCACTACAATTCAAACTAGAAGTATCTTAATGCGCAAAAACAGATGTCTCCATTTCATGGGAAACAGTGAGTGAGTGAATGTGGTTTAAAGTAGCAGGGGGTAATATTTCAACTATAACGCTATGGTTGGTACAAAGGGCACCAAATGTTTGAGTCGAACGAAAGTGATCCAGTCGGGATTCAAACTCTCGACTTTACGCTCTACCAACTGAGCTACCCGGGCCCCTCATGGGAAAGAACTGAATGAATCTAGAGCTATAGGCCAAAAACGAAAAGCGGGCATGGATGTTGACGCCAACAAAACAATATGTCTCCCCTCTCTTCAGGGAGTAGACAGAGTAATCAATTGCATTAAACATAGATTTTCAGCCTGATGACAAAGAGAGAGAGAGAGGGATTTTATAAATATTCCTATTTCAGCAAATTTGTATGACAAGCACTGGGTTACTAAGGTCATATTTAACTGAGTTATTTTTTTACTAAAAGAGACTTTCAACAATGTTTCAACCATCTCACCACAGTGTCACTCACATGTCGATGTCAGGGTTTCATTTCCAGATTGAAACAAAGGTACCCAGTGAGGATTTGAACCCAAAGATAGACAGAGTACCAGGCTGACAAGCTAACTACTGCACCGCTTGGATTTAATTCAGTGACTATTAAACTGAGTTGAGTTGAAATGATGTTTTATGTTGTTGCAAGGGCAATATTTCAGCCATGTATGACAAGCATTGGGTTACTGAGGCCCTATTTAGATGTAATACCATGTCACTCCCCGGTAACCTGACAGGGTTAAAACTGAGTTGAGTTGAGATGCAGCCATAACGCAACATAAAATGCATGGTGCACACCAAGGAAAAAGTCGCTAAGATAGATCACAAAACAAATTGACAGATAAAAAAGTGAAAGCAAAAAAGTTGAGTTGAAATGATGTTTTACGTTGCAAGGGCAATATTTCAGCAATAACGCAACGTGATCTGCAAGTTGCACATCGAGTGAAAAGACAGTTCATAAAAGGGATCGATAGAAAGGAAGGAAACGAAAGTGAAAGCAAAAGATCCCATTTTAGTCTTCTTGTACGACAAGCATTTGGTAACTGAGGCCCTATTCTATCTAAGTGACACCACGTCACTCCCCGGGAGCCACACGGGATGAAAGCAAAAGATCTAATTTCAGTCACCCTGTAGGCTAACTATTCTTTCTAAGTGATGCAGACTCCCAGAAGCCCTACAGGATCCATGACTATAAAGATGATTGGTTGGATTAATTTTGATACTCTGCAATTTTTCAGCCATATGCTCACTTTCACCAGCTAAGTACAGGAGGAAAGCATGCATCACCAGAGGGGAAATTATGAGTGAGTGAAATGGATTTTTATTTTGCAGGGGGGCAATATTTCAGCCAAAGCGCAATGTGATGTGCAAGAGGCACATCAGGAAAAGGGACAATACAGGATCGATAGTAAGAAAGAAAGCAATAGATCCCCATTTAAGTCGCCTTATACGACAAGCATTAGGTTACTGAGGCCCTATTCTATCTAAGTGACACCACGTCACTCCCCGGAAGCCCCACGGGGTAGAGGGGAAATTGGATCATTTGATGTGATGAAATCTGCGAGCTACAGCTGGTACTGACAAACCAATGGTGATACCACAATATGTCAGTGCACTACATGATAACTTCATGTAGAAATACCGACGACTGCAGACACGTTTCACAAGTCTGACAAAAGTTTCAACTCACCTTCAGATCTCTGTATATCACACCTGAATTATGAAGATAATCTGAAAAATAAATGGGATTCAATAGTGTCAACAATGATCCACAAACAGACAATGTACAACAGGAACAGATGCAACAAGATCACAACTGCATGGCGGAAATCGAGCCCACGACCTTTAGGTCGGAAGGTCAACACTCGGCTAACTGAGCTACCCCGCCATCCCTTCTTTGTAAGTGCCATGCCACTTCCAGGAGGACCTGTAGATCTACAGGATATCGCCTGATCGATAGTAAGAAAAAGAGCAAAAGATCCTCATTTAAGACGGCTCTTACGGCAAGCATGAGGGTACTGGGGTCCTATTCTTTCTAGTGTTCGAACGACATTCCCCGGAACCCCACGGGGGACTAAAATTAGTCTTTAATATGAGTACAGGGTATTTTTTTATTCGGTTCGCATCGCAGTTTGCTAGTCAATTTCGACTAATTGCTAGTCAATTTTGGTCGACTGCTGATCAATTGCTCATAAAATGATGACCAATCTGCACCAGATGCTAATAATTTTTGTCGAGAAGAGCAAAACTGCTAATCAAAAATTCAAAACGAAAAATTCCCTGGATTATAACTTACCTAATAACATGGAAAGCTCTGCTATATACACTCTCACTAGTCGCTCCGGGAACAGTGAGTGAAAGGACCAGAGTGAGAACATGTCACCGTGTGGGACGTAGTCTAGCACTGAAACAAACGACTAGACATCAGATAGAGTCAGACAGGTTCCTGCCCTGATGTTTGAGGTCAAGTCGATCAACATCAAACATGAAAGTTCTGCTTCTAATTCAAACCACAACTGCCAAGGCTGGCAGATTGCTGGGCCGACGGGCCCTATCATCCAATGAGAATTGCTTGTCATTTTACCCCTAGAGGGGTGACCATATTACCGTTGCACCTGTTTTGACTTTGACAGAACACTCTGCATACGACTTAATTGACTCCCAAAATTACACAGATGACCCCCATTTTTAACAGGAGGAGATCATCAAAGACCCCTGCATTTTTAAGTTAGGTTTGATCTCTGGGGCAAGAGTCATTTTCTAAAACAAAATCATTTTAATCACTCACTCGAGGCTCATCCAACTTACCTATATACAAATACTTCTTGGATTGCCAGTATTCGTTCAGTTTCACTATGAACGGATGGTCCCCTAGCATGGACTGAAATTACCAAAAAAAATTCATGGGTTTGAAAAGAAATCATGTGATCATTAACCCTTACTATCAAACAAATATAGCTGAAAAAATAGTGAAGATTAATAATTAAACAAGATTTGAGTGTGGGTTGAATTAAGGGATGCTTTATATTGCATGAAGAATCTTTCAGCCATGTAGCAAAGTAATATCTGCATGTTGCACATCGATGGTTGAGTTGAAATGGTGTTTTACGTTGCAAGAGCAATATTTCAGCCATAAAGCAACGTGATGTGCAAGGTGCACACCGAGCAAAAAGACAGTTCATAAAAGGGATCGATAGAAAGGAAAGTGAAAGCAAAAGTTCCCCATTTTAGTCGCCTTGTACGACAAGCATTGGGTTACTGGGGTCACATTCTATTCCCGGAAGCCCCACGGGGTTGATGATGCTAGTGATCGTGAGGGTGAGTATGACTCCAGGAGGTCAGACAGGTATTCTAGAGCTCGTTCATGTAGTTCAGCTGTCATTTATTTTCTGCGTTAGACTTTGTAATTCATCCTCGAAATCCAGGGCATATATGACTCCTCCAACGTCCGCCATATACCGAGGAATCATTCCTATTCCCGACGGTCGTCTCGAAGCGGACGTTTTGACCAATCAGTGAAGCTTTCATAGCGAAAGATTGCGTCCAATCACGTGACGTCTCCTAACACTCGGCGAAGTGAAGACGTTATGTATTAAAAATTATCAAGAGTTACTTTTCAGCAGCAGGGGTTGCGCCAGAGGGGAGGGGGGGGGGGGGCTACAACCCCCTATCGGGGAGCCTTAACACCCTCCCCCGGAAAAATATAGCAATTCAATTTTACAGGGGTCTGAAGTACTAACTTCCATACAGTACATTGTTACATTTGTAGGACTACCAGATTTACCTAACTGGTCTTTATCTAATCCATCTTTTGTCCAGTCATCTACTGGGTATTCTGTCGCTGTTATGTTATTTATGTAAATACTGTAGGAGAGGGCATACTAAGTTCTTATAACTTGCGCCCAATCAATTTCACTTTGTGAATAAAATATGTTTAAATCCAAAATGCCATTGTTGATCAAAAAGATGCTTAGATTTCAATGCAAATAATGTGATTGACATCATGTCATCGCTAAAACTTCATAAACTTGAAGGGATATCTCTTGCATATCCGACGTGTATGTCTTTCGGGTGCCTGGTGGCAAATCTATTTTTACTCTCGAAACTTTCTTCACTGGTTCTCCTTGTAATAAGAAGATGTCCTTCTCACCATGTCAAGATAAAATCACGGTTTTATTATTAAATTCAACACCCAAATCTTTTATCAAATAGCCCTTATTTAATTACCCTTTATGTAAGAATGTAAACAACAATTAAAATATATAAATAACCTTATTTGGTTCCCTAAAATTTATAGACTATTTTCAAATGAAATAATTTACCATCAGTTGCAACATAATTATAAAACTATGTCACAGTTCGAATCCTGACGGTGATTGCGACTTATATGATCTTAACTCAATGAAAAATTCAACAAATTGACAATTAAACTTGTCTCCAGCGGTAGAAAACGACGCTTAGCTTGTCAAGATCCAAGTAGTGAAGAACGCCTGGGAATGGAGATTGGCGTAAATGACGTCACAATCCGGAAACTGCCGAGCGTGGCCAAGAATTTTGCATAAGCCTGCTCGGATTCAGGGGTGCGTTGAATTCACGTAAATAACTCAGCCTGTGACATATTTTTCCAATTTTTTCTTTCGGATTATTGATTATCTTGCATTTATGAATGTATATGATTAAAAAAATGTAATTATATAAAACTTGTTTCCATGTCCTTTAATGTTGACCACGTATCCAACGTAACTCACATACATGTTACCAATATGACAAAGGATAAATCGTAACTAGATCAAAAACGCTATTCCGTTCCATAATTGATAATTGTGCGTGTATTAATATATTTCTCATTGGTGCAGCTTCAACGTGCACTGCTCGTGTGACACCCTCAGCAAAGGAACAGGTTTTGATGACAACCAACTACCCACATCCGTATCCAAGGTAATTGCTATCAAGAAACCAAGATGATTCTGTGTAGCCTCTCGCTGTATATTTCTTTGTCTCATGCCCATACTTCTGAACAAAACGTTCCGCGGCATCTCCTCCTGTGCGTCCATCTTGGAAGACAGTTGTGTTTTGGTTGATACTACAGTGCGTTCTCATTGTTCGATTAGCTTATTTCGAGTCTGTGAAATCAGCGTTGCTTGCAGTTGATTCCTTTTAAATCCTTGATCCCAATAGGACAGATTCCAGTCGTTTCAATTAGATCGCTGAAAATCCTTTCCATTTGGGAGTTCACACTGTTCAAACTGGTCGAAATCGACGAATTGTACCAACCAGTCGCTGGTGTACACATACCTTAGCTGTTTCTTGCCGGGACAGCTTGATTCTCAACATCCTGGAAAACGGTAGAAAATCATTTTTTAAGAAAGGAACTCTCCAGTTATTCGAATGATGTGAACAAGTACTATTGTGAACAAATTACCTTTTATTTGCATATGTCCATAACGAATCAAGGGTGATCTGTGTCACTTTATTCAATGAAAATGTATATATTAAACAATAACAAAAATCATATGCTATGTTTCAGCTATGAGGAATGCAGATGGTACATATACGGGAACGTACCTTCAAATGGAAGCGTCCGTATTGATATAATCAATTCCGACATGCTGACAACTGACGATTGTTACCCAGACAGTCTCAAGGTTTATAGCCGTATGTATAAGTTGCTACTAAATATACACAACAAGTTCGCGCGATGACACTCGACTCAACTCAAAAATTAAAGTATTAAAAATGGTATTCAGATTCAGCATAAACTTTTATGTAAACATGATTTTGGATTACAGTTTTACTTTAAAAATCTTTCAGTTAGATTGCGATACAATTTCCTTTTTTCATTGCAACTGACATATTGTGGCATCAGAGACTGGCAGAGCAAATGTCCCAAGTGACACGTGTAAGGACAAATGCTGGTCGGCGAACATGTGCATACAATGCCGCATGTCTGGGGAATGAACTGCGACAAATTAATGTAAAGTAATGAGACAAATTAACTCGGGGTGTGTCTAAGAGTGCCCTCAAAATAATTCTGTTCGTAAAATATCAGCAACTGACACTGAATCCAACAAACTGGGTTGAGAGAATTGTAACTCTGCCTGGTCTTGAACAAACTTACATGTACAGACGGGCAGACAAACACACATACACATACATACACAGCGATAACCAATGGTAGCTACTCGTCTCTTTCCGTGACCGAACAGAGGACTCTTATGCCTCTCGTCAGCTCGCCTCTCGTCAGGGTGGCTTACGATTTCATATAGGCCTTTACGGATTAAGCCGAGTGTTACTAAGCGAATTCGTGGCGCGCGTCTAGAAGTTGTTTAAATGGTGATTTATAACATAAATGTGCTAACTGTTAAGTCTATAATTGTATGACTTTTTGGGCATAACATGTTTTTAATAACATCGCTTTCCAAGAATGTTATCAAGTGAAGACGCATAAAAAAAACAAAAACAATTCAGAGTTATCTTTCCCTATGGTAGCTTTCAAACAAATTCATTCTCACTTTGCGGTGGACTGAGGTGGGTCTTATCAATATGACGTCAAAGGGCATACGAGTCCTCTGCCCGGTCACGGAAAGAGACGAGTAGCTACGATTGAGTGATACGTGATGATATTGTATTCACTGTATGGTGTCGCTTCAGGGAGACGGAACCCTGAGTACTATACACTATCTAAAACTGTGTGTGATAATACCAAACGTTCCTTGTACTTCTACTATCCGGATGTTTTGGTCATCTTTAAAACCACGAGGGAGAACAAGGTCCACACTGGCTTAAACCTGACCTACAGTATCGGAGGAGGTGAGTGTTCCTTTCAGGTATGAGAATACTTTAATTTATTCCAAAATATTCCATAAATTATTGCCAGTAGCAGTGAAATCCATGGAGTCGACATCACCACAGGTCAGTTCTCATGTTCTACTCTGTCCCTTTGTCGCGTCATCAACTCAGGTCATCGTTATGTTGCACTGTCCACTGTTTAACATGATTTAGTCTCTCATATTATCCATCTTTGATATTCTGTTCCGTTTTACCACGCTATCTACTTAACTACACCATTCACCGCCTGATGACGGTGTATGAATCAGCACCGAAACGTCCATCTTTGTTACCAATAAAGAAGTTCCAATCCATAAAAGTCTCTCTCATAGATCTATTACCACAACTTCTACAATTGCAAGTTGTCACACCCTACACTTTGTCACATCACCAACCTTCTCACAACACCGGTACCGTCACACCATTCATTCTCCCATGCCATTCACATTATCCTGTAATTCCCTCTTTCATTTTATGGATTTTCAAAGACAGAATTGCAATATATCAACATCTTTCTCTTCAGTGGAACCTAGTGGAGGGAACTTCACAGCCAACAGTACAACTCAGACGATATATTCCCCGGGATACCCAGCTGCTTACCCAAGGTAACATTTTACTTTGTTTGCGTAAAGATAGTTTAGTGCCTCATCATCATTGTATAATGCATTTACATATTGTTTGCATTATTGAACATCGCTATCACATTATTTCTGTGATTACTGTTTGTTGTAAACAGTGTTCCAAAAAACCTTGAAGGGATGGGTTATCGATTATTTGTACCTAGCCTATACGAGCAATTGGAACACCTTCGTGCATCTCCGTAACCATAAAATACGCTTGGACACCAGTACGTGGCTGTCACGTGAAGAATATTCTCCTACCAATCAAAACGCGTCTGACAAACGTGTGTACCAGCCGAAATTTCAAAACCAAGAGAAATAGTCCCACGAATTTAACACAATTTCTCCTGAATTCCGCATAAAAAGAACTTTAAAAGATGTTTCCTAACGCAAATTGAATGCACCAATTTTTGTAAATGTGAATATTAACGGAAGTTCCCTCTCAAGCGCTGTCGACTACTGAAAGACCAGGCCCAGTTTCACAAACAGTCGTAAGCGTAAACGTAGACGTAACCGTAATTTTACGTGTATGCTGTGTTTTACGGAGTTTACGTGTACGTTTACGTCTGTTTTTGTGAAACACATGAATCGTAACCGTAAAAGTAAATGTACACCATTCGCAAGTCTCAGTCGTAAACGTACGTTTACGACTTTTTGTGAAACTGGTCAGGTTTCTCCACTCGCGAGCGTTTGTACTAAGACTGATCCAAGTTGGCGTAATGACAGCCTGGCATAGGGGTACAGGTTGCCACGTGAGCGTGATGGGATGACGTAGTTATTGTTTCATTTGCGATAAGAGTTGTTGTGTAAGACCCTATTGAAGAGTTGTATTAAGAGGTTTATTTGGGACGTTCTCGAGTGCAAATAGCACTAAATTAAACCGTAAGCTAGCATGTAAAATCGTAATATTTACAAGAGGTGGTGTACAGCAGAGAAACAATACAATGGTGTGCTGCATGCTTAAGTTGCCCCAAATCTTTTTTTTCCATGGACGATGTTCTTGTCTTCTAAACACGACAGTTGTGAGGGACATAACTCCTCTTCTCCTTCCATTTGTTATGTCCCTTTGTTTAAAAATTTCAAAATTCGAAAGTGGTTTCAAGGGGCCATGTGTCAATAATCTTTCTCTTTATTTGGAACTGGACTATTGGCGCTGTTTTATATGTATGTATGTGTTTATGTGTGTGTGTGTGTGGGTGGGTGTGTGTGTGTGTGTGTGTAGGTAGGTAGGTGGGTAGATCGGTAGGTAGGTAGGTCGGTAGATAGCTATAGGTAGGTAGGTATGGATGGATGGATTGATCGATGGATGGCACAGATGGATGTATGGGTGTGTAGAGCGGTATTCAGTCGGTTTGATATATGTCAAAAGACCGAATCTTACTATCGTAACGATGATTTTTGGCCCGTCCAGGGATCAGAATGCCGTATTAACCGTCCCTCACACACAACGCACCAAAATGAGGACAAAGAGAAGATACAAGTTTTAATATAGTTGTAGTTTATTTATAAAGTATAGATGCTGTTATGGAACGTCATGCAAGGTGGAAATGACGTGCATATATTCTGTAGGGAGCACGGTATCTACGTTCGAGTTTGGAGTGTTCTAGCTAGTTCTATAGTAATATACTTGTCGGTACCTGTTGCACCCCTAAATAGCCCTACTATACACATCCTTATAACGTTAATATAATGTCGGCACCTGTCCGACCCCTATCGGTACCTGTGGTTAGATCCTGTTGGACCCGTGGTCGGTGTCAACGGTCGGGACCTACAAGACCATCATATGAATTTAGAATGTCGGTACCCGTAGTCGGGACCAACGTAATGCCAAACAGTGGATTCTGCTGCCAAGGGTTCCTCTCCCCACGGGGGATCTCCACCAACTCCCCTCTGAGGAAGCATCACTCGTTTTTATAGAGGAAATTGGCGACACCTTGTGCGCATGCGTTGTCGGACTGTCGGGCTCCTTGCGGCACTGGGATACAGTACGACAGCTTCGGGAATACTCGTGAATGCTCGGATATTTCCGTGAGGAAAGAATTTGGGTGCGGAGTTCACAAGAGTATCTGGTCTGGCAGCAGAATGTAAACACCAGGCCAAGCGGGGATTCCCACTTCCATAGAAGAGAAAATATCGTTACTATAATTATGATCAAGACCAATTCCTTCACAGGTGTATATGTATGTATGTATGTGTGTGTGGGGAGGGGGGTGTATGTATGCATGTATGTAAATATGTATGTAAACCGCAGATAATATCCATGTCCGGGAGCATGCTCAAGGTGCTACAATAAAGTAAAAAATATCACACTTGAGGCAGGAAAAATGAACTTTAAAAAGGTACCTTTTCAGTCTTGACTTATTACTTTTTTTGGTTATAAGAACGGACTCTGAATGTTAATATATTCATTGTTTTGGCTAGCATTTTGGTAAATGTGTGAGAGAGCCTTTCATCTTGGTGATCTAATGATAAACAGAGAAGTAAATATATTTTGGTTCGATGTCATATCTTCCCATTCCCTTATAACGTGATGACAATTGCGATGTTTCAGGAATTTTGAATGTACTTGGGTCATAACAGCTCAGAATCCAGCAATGTTTGTCCAAATTCGATTCCTCAACATTGATTTGTTTGATAGTTACTCTGTCAAAGTGTTTGACGGTAAGTGTTTGGCGGTTCAGTATCACAAAAACTGTAACCATGGTAAACGTGTCAGTTTAACTCATTTAATTCGTTGTAAAGTGGTATAATATAGTATTAGTAGTAAGTGCAATAGCAGTAGTAGTCGCAATAGTAGTGGTAGTAGCAGCACTAGTAGCAATTGCAGTACTAGTCGTAAAGTGATATAATGTAGTATTAGTAGTAAGTGCAATAGTAGTAGTAGTTGCAGTAGTAGAGGTAGTAGTAGTTGCAGCACTAGCAGCAATTGCAGTACTAGTTGTAAAGTGATATAATGTAGTATTAGTAGTAAGTGCAATAGTAGTAGCAGTAGTAGAGGCGCGGTGGCCACGTGGTAAAGCGTCGGTTTTATAATCTGCCGACCCCGGGTTCGTCCCCGGCTCGTTGCGCTGTGTTGTGTCCTTAGACAAGACACTTTACGCCAATTGTCTCAGTCGACCCAGCTAAAACTGGGTACTGGTCCTCCAGTTGTTGGAGTGTAATGCCCTTCTACCGCTGAAAGGCAGCTTGGGTTAACCAAGGTAATATATGGAAGCGCTTTGAGTCTACTGTTAGGTGGAGATATCGCGCTATAAAGGACTATCCAATACTATTAGTAGTACTAGTAGCAGTAGTAGTAGTAGCAGAAATGGTTGGAGTAGTAGTAGCAGCAGCAGCAGCTGCAGTAGTATTGGTAGTATTAGTATTAGTAGTAGTAGTAGCAGCAGCAGTAAAAGTAGTTGCAGCACTAACTATTTGCAGTAGTATCAGTAGTACTGGTAGAAGTAGTAACAATAATAGTAGTACTGTTACGTTAACAGCACTGTTGTATTGTTATCATGCGTTAATGACGATATACTCTAATATTTGTTCAGGTGATAGCAACAAAGGTTATTATCTGGGCACGCCTGTGTCTGGGAATATTACGTTTCAAGGCATTGAACGGTCACTTACAGTGTTCTTCAAGACATCAGATTACCAAACGGAAGGATTTGTCATGAAATACAAGCAAGTCCCCGGTATGAAGATATGGTTTGCTAATGTGAACTTTTGAAACAATTTAAACAATGTTTTTAAAAGAGTTTAACTTCTCTTACACAAACAACGTTATTACACACGGGCAACAAATAGAAGAGTCGCAGTGTCTGCACTTTCACTTCCTGTTGTGAGACTCATAATATATTTTGCCTTCACAGAAATAATTTACAAGCTCTGGTGCATGTTTCCGAACTATGTATATCTTAGAAACGAACACGGATACATGCCAAAATTACATTGGGCTGAAGTGTTTGGACCAAACCTGGTTAGGTTTCATATCAGTTTAGCAAACCTTTTTTAAACCAGTTTTAGTTTCTCGATTTCTTAGCATCAAACTGAAACTGGTTTCAGCAAACCATTTGATTAGTTTGGTTGCTAAGCGAGAGTTGTAAACATCTACCTGAATTAGATAACGAAATTACGAACTAAGTATGTTGTAGGTGCTATATTGAGGAAAAGTGACAAGATGATAACATGCTATCATTCTACAGGCCAATGAAGTTATAGTTACAGATAAAATACTCCACGCATCATTTTAAATTTACTTGAACAAACCTAAATTTGTAAATAATCATAAATACCGGTACAAGTAAAAATTTAGCTGCCTAACATTAAACATTTAGGACATCAATTTGCAATTCATGCAATTCAAACCGTGTGTTTGGTATACAGAGGGCAAATCATTTGACGGGATTCCAATTATTATATATTTCTTCAACCAAATCGAAACTGAACCAAAACCGGCTTAGTCCAAACAAATACGTCCATGGTTTATGTATGTGTGCGTGTGTGTATGTATGTATGCCCCCTTTGCTTTTCTAGGCATGTTTCTTATAATACACTCTTGTAACACTGACGTAGATGGTTCCCGAGCTAATTAAATGTTTTGGTTTGTGAAGGACCACCGCAGAAACTCCGAAGACACATAATAGTGAATTGGGAAACCAACAGTACATTGCTATCACCAAGATATCCAAACACGGAAGTGAAGTGAGTATTACGATGAAACTAGGTTCCCAATCTACAATGAACCACCACTGTAGGCCCTGTAATACTGAATTGCCGCTAACGACCTGTGGACAAACCATTCGTAGCTACTCGTATCTTTCCGTAACCATTCAGACGACTCGTATGCATCTCGTCGCCATTTTGATAAGACCGGTCCCAGTCTAGCGCACAGCGCATCCAAGAAAAGAAAAATAGTTTGCGTACTACTTTCAAGGAATGATAACTCTGAATTGTTGTTAATACGCACCTTTATATTTCACTGATATAATACTCAATGAAACCTATATTATTTATGTCCAAAAAAATCGACAGTTGCAGATGTAACACATCAGTGCTTTTGTGTTATCAATATACCAACTGAAAAAAATACATATTTTTTTCTGATGGAACTTTTTGGTCGTATCACTTCCAAATGTGCGCCGCAAGTTCGCTCGATACCACTCGGATTATTCCGTAAAAGCCTATACGAAATCGGACCCTACCAATTCCGATTGCCATTCGGCGGCCATGCGTAAATTTCACGCATGTCGGGTCTCGAGGGGCATACGAGTCCTCTGATAGGTCACGGAGACGAGAGAGTCAAGAGACGAGTAGCTACGAATGACTGGTGAAGAATACGGTTGGAGTAAACTTATGCCAGTCGGCCAGCAGCCAGTGGGTGTGAATGAAAGAGACAACATGGAACATAAACAACGAAGATCGTTTTAAAAATAACCCCAAAAAATAAAAACAAACCAAACAAACAGACCTGTGTTGAAAGGTTTGCAGTCAATTGCAAGTTCATTACATGTGCACTAATTCAGTACTGGGCAAACAGAGGTCTTTGTTCCATGTAGGCCTAACTTTTTCTGCATATATAATTATAGTGAACAAGTTGTTCATTAGTATCACAGCAGTAATATACCATCATAAGTTATATTACCAATTAACAAATCACATCATGTCTAATCAGGACACCATGTAACTTACCGAAACGTGTTAAATTTATCTTATCTATCATATGTTACATCACTGATTGTTATAAATACACTAATACCATTATTTATTTAATACAGTATTACAAAAAAATGTGGGTGCCGTTATGACTAATCACTGGTGCCGTTTCCGCCCAAAAACTTCACCCGAAAATTTAACAAAACATAATTATATTTTATTTTCGTAAATCGACTGTCTAATCAGTGATTCAAACCCCTATGCGTTTATAGCCTTTTACTAGCTGCAGTTTGCTTACTTTGACATATTTTTAGGATATTTTGAGCAAGAAAATACGGCGTTTTTTTAACACACTTTTACCATGTAAACGTCATATACATGACATGGCAGAGAGCACCAGACCTATTTTAGCGTTGGGAGCACGTATCCAACTTTTAAAAGAATGAACGCAATGACAGCAATCACGGTGACGGGCCGGGACGGAGCCAAGCGACGGG
>JAUELE010019209.1:0-16580 GCA_031471655.1 Diodora aspera
GGGACATCTTTAGCCCCCTCTCCCTTTGGGGAAAAATATAGCAATTCGTAGCAAATTAGGACAAAATGTCTGTATGTCTGTGTTATTTGGAAATGTGTGTAAATATTGGTCGGGGATTTCGGGGAAGGGGGGACACTTGGGGTGAGCTTGACACTTGGGGCCGGTAGCTTCGTACGCGTGAATGAACTGGTCACGTGAGTGTCCGAATTATACTTCATAAAGTACTGTCGACTGGTTTTTGACAATATACTAAAGGGAAAAAAGGGACCACCGAAAAGCCCCCTAAATGGTGTCTTCTCGTTCAGCCAGGACAGGATTAGTGGCTATAGTCTGTATATCTTTATATCTGTACATTTATGTTGATGTTATATATTTATAAATATTTCAATAATGTTTTGTGATGTACATTATTAACAGGTTGTACAATGATGTATATGATGTTAATATAAACGCTGTTCTGAATACGTTTAAGCATTTTTGTCTTTTGATTTGTACGCAAAGTGAAAGTAAGACATACATGTGTATATGTCTCTCAAGTGCATAAATATTCAGATAATGTTCTGTGATGTACATTATTATTGCTGTTGTTTTATGATGCATGATGTTAATGTAAACGCTGTTCTGAATGTGTTTAATCATATCTGTCTGTGGATTTTTATGCAAACTGAATGTAAGACATACATGTATATTTCTACCAAGTGTTGTCTGTTAGTAAATTGACGGCAATGTAATGTAATGGAACTAAATAAATGCATGGGCAAAAACGGACTGTAGTCATTTTTTCCATAACCCCCCGCCCCCATTGTCTGTGCATTCTGCAAGCATTCCCACCTAGCCCAAACCCAATGTTGTTCTAACAAATTAGTTTGGTAAGATTTTGGGCTGAGCGGGAGTGAACGGTACAAAGCGACATGACTGTACGCTTGAGTAGGTTTCTTGGCCTACCAAGCATGACTTTCAACTGATAAATCACGATACATGCGTTGTGACCTCACTGAACACAACCATCTTGAGCGTGCAGTTTCTGCCGGAGGGATGACAGGACGCTTATTCACAGGTCTCATGAATTACACGTGCGTGAACCTTCCCAATCTCTCAAAATTAAATGAACTCCTTCTGAACTCGCCTGTCCAAAGATATTGCGACTTATGCGCTAGCTCACTTTTCAATTGGCTACCAGTGACATCAGATGATCTGGGCCCTGTTTCACAAAGCGATCTTAGTTAAAATCAATCTTAGCGACTCGTTAATTATAAAACTAACGTGACAAACATTTGTCCATATTTCTCAATACAATCTAGGAGTGATTTTAGGACATGTTGTACAGCTTTAAGTTGTTTTGTAAACTGGAATGATGGTTAAAACGTGGTTTAAAAAGTTGACCTTAAGAGTTTACGATCAACTTAGCGCTAAGATCGCTTTGTGAAACAGGGCTCTGATGTCGTAGATGTCTACTTTCAAAAGTGGGTCTTGTCGGTGTGTGTGTGTGCAGATTTATTCAAAACATCACGAAGACCGTCTAAATATAAAGTTAAGTTTGTAAGTTATACTTGGTAAATAACTCGTTATCTATCCAAATCTCGTGGGGAAACGCATTGGTCGTATTTGTGGCCTGAGCATAACGTGATCCGTTCATATTTACATTTGAAAGAGAGATTTAAATGATTTCGACATAGGGAAGTCAAACCCCGGATTATGTATACACGTATCATGTGAGTGCAGTGGTATTGACTGCACAGGTAGCGACCATTTGATTTTTAAGGGGGTGGGGGAGGTTTTGGAAATAAATATACTGACACGCAAAAGAAACGATACCAAGATGTTGAGAGACTACTGCATAAATTCACAATTGCAAGAGATATCCCTTCAAGATTAGGAAGTTTTATCAACGATATGATGTCAATCAAATTACACTCGTTGAAATCCTAGAATCCTTTTGATCAGCTATGACAGAAAGACGTTAAGGAAAATAACTGAAATCATTTGGTATCGTTTCTTTTGCCCGACAGTGTATATTATATATATTTTTATATTCCAGATTTTCAAATAACGAATACACGAAATGGCAGTTGTCTTAGTAATGTTAACTTCTTTGTTTACCTTTTATAGCAAAAAGTAAACCAAGAAGTTAACAATGCAAAACGTTTGTATGCTGTGTATATTGATCGCTAATTATGTGTCTAATAATTAATATTTTCTCAAAGCATAAAACTGTATAATAGTGTTTTCGCATCCCGCTCTTAAAATATGTGTCGGTCATAGGTCATGGAATACTGAAAACGAGATTATGCAAATTGTGGTGGCAGATGAAAACAACTTCTGAAGTTTAATCTCTCCACCCTTTTACGTGATCGCCGCAGTTCTAGAACCTACTGACCACCAGTTTTGGGCTGCAGTCAAAAACTAACGTCACATTTGGTGACGTCATCACCCTAGTCCTGGGCTACGTGTGCTCATTGGCGAATGCACCATTGGAGCCCGGATCTAGGTTCTGACGTCATTAAAATGACGTAAATCTATCTATAGCGTGAATCGGCGTGAATCTTGGCGTTACAAAACAAAAACCGGGAAACGTGTGTTGTATAGAACGACTAGATGAATATAAAAAAAACCATGCCTTTAACACAATGCAACTTTGATTATGTCCCTTTAACGTAATACGCCATGCACATATGTCACATTTTCTAACTGACTCCATTACTCTGTATTACTCAGGTTGTCTCATCGTCTTTTTGCAGGTGGTCCCAATGACGTTTGAAGATGCTATCCTAGCCTTGGGCTGCCTCCTGGCCGCAATACTTGTAACATTTAAGCTTTATTACACGGAAAATCAAGGAGCACTTCAAGAGGATGTACCACGTAAACCAATTTTCCCTGAAAGATATTAACAAAACCCGACCACCCGGCTTTAAACGAACCCCGGCACAATACTCGCTTCAGAAAATTTTCATACGATGAAGAAAATAAAGATATTTAAAACGCAATGAGGCCTGAAGTATATTTGTAATGAAATCCTGCCGGCTTTTATTGCTTAAGAATTAGATAACTGGGCTGTATTAGCCTACGGCTACCAATCGAAGTTCGTTTAAATGCGTTCTTATTAGCATATCATTTTGAATGATGAAAACATCAGACGGATAAAGAAATAATTCCCCCTTTTCATGTCCTGAGACTGTTCCGTGGGTAAAGTAAATATAGTTAAATTGAAAATGAAATCGTTTGACAATATTGTCACAAAACGTTTGAAATGTATCCGCCAAGACGTTATAGGATTTTAAGAGTATTTGTTGGCCACTATGCATGTGTGTATATTTGTGTGTGTGGGTGTGTGTGTGTGTGTGTCGGTGTGTGTGCATGCATGAGGATTTGTTATCTAGTATGTATTTATGCATGTGTCTGTCTGTCTGTCTGGATGGATGGATGTACATGTATGTATGAAGGGAGGGATGTACATGTCGGTATGTCTGTCTGTCTGTGCGTGCGTGCGTGCATGCATGCATGTGTATGTATGTATGTATTTTATGTATGTTTGTATGTATGTCGTTACGGACTGCATAACTTATTCTTTTGTACCAGTTGACAATCTGATGTTGTATAATATTATATGCATTGTCTCTAAAGTTAGTACATATGTTTCATATTTGGCAACACCATTTTAATAATATAGACATCAGTAGATATAACGAATATAGAAGATTTTTAAACAAATCATCGTGTGCTTGTATAACAATGGATATTTTAAATGTCAATGTCAAGGTGAAATACGAGCTTTAAATAGAAATGCAATAAAACTATGCATATCATTGCTTACGTCACCACAATGAGCTATAAAACATCGTGTCAAATAAAACTAATGTAGTTGAAAGCATAATTGACTTTATGTATCTTGCAGAATGGAATTTAATGTTTTTATTAAAATAAAACCATCTGACGTTGTCCTCATATCCAATTATATATGCAGATTTGCAACAGATTGGTTAACTACCTGAATAAGAATTTGATATGTTTTCTAGCCTTGCAACAGCCTTTATCGAAATATATCAGATGCCTAATCATGTTAACTTGTCCATCACCAATTTTAAAAACAGTTTCATGATCTCTTGAAAGAGAAAATCCCATTGAATTTCTACTTAAGCCGCCTCAATTTTGCTGAAATATAAATAAATATACTAACGTCGGGACCTTGGTAAGTCCACTTGTGACCCAACCCTCCGATCGTGAGACGAAAATGAACCTTAATGGCAGTGAATTTATTGCAAGGTAATTGCATACTTAGCCTTTCTGTTGTAATCCGGTCTTGAAAGTTATGGGCAATAAATTAACATCTGTGATAAAAATTTATCCAACCTTATAAAAAAAATCCGGATTCATTTCCTTCCCCTGACGTTTTGAATAAATAAAGAAGAAGCTCAGCGAAGCGAGGCATAATACCTGTGAAATGGGTGAAACAAGAGACGATGTTTGTCTAGCCTTGCGTTAAGTCTTTTAAAGTCATAAGATATAATAGACGATTTATCCCACATCAACTTAAGTATGATCACTTTTCGTTTTAAAGATTCCTGATAAAATATTTGACGTGACTTTTGTAATTGACCCACTACAGTGAACTGTGATAATATAACTTGCATAGTTTATCCCACATCAACTTAAGTAGATTACTCTTTTGATTCAGAAAGATCTGATAATATTTGTTTCTGCATATGAAACATCTTTGATCAATACTTTGCCGTTGACTGTGACAAGACCTATGTGTAGTTTATCCCACATCAACTTAAGTATTATCACATTTCGTTTTAGAAATTTCTGAAAAAATATTTTCTTCATATAGAAACAAATAATTTGAATGCCACGCTGCCGAGATCATTGGCAAGCAGTCTTTAGGCATCTATCATTACAGCTATAAACATTGAACTAGTTATAATTAAAGTTGTTTAATCTGTTGAAGTTTCATATAAAGACAAATCAATGAGGAGTTTTTGTTAAGGCCTAAAAAAAAGTCTTTTGTTTCTGGTCTCTGCACGCGTTAATCTCGACCCCCCGCGTCAACTCATTTTTCCCCGGATATTAATTGCCAAGGGCAGGTAACTATAAACTCTGTTTTCCGAATTTAATGATCAGGGGCAAGAAACTCTAAACCGCGGCTCCTCGAACGAAACAAGGAGGTACATGCCCCAGAAAGCTATATATTTTTGTTTTAAGTTATTAAAAGTTTGTTATTCTGAAATATTATTTGCTTATTTGTTCATAAAGCTGATTATAGAATAGTGAGTCAAAAAAAAAAAGGAAGATCGCATCATCGCATTACTTTTGCCAAGGGTCAAAGACCAGAAACATATTGCCTTTTATAGGCCTAATGTATTCATGAAGGTTTTTTGGACCCTTTGTTTTGTATTCTCCAGCTCATTTCAGCCTGAAAGATGCCCTTGTGACCGGGCCCGGATACAGAGAATTCAGGTAATAATCGCACAGGTAAAAAATGGCACAGGTAAAAATGGCACACATGACCACATAGGAAAAATGGCACAACTAAAATATACAGATTATTGAAAATAAATATCAACTAAACATCATGCATTAGCTTTGTTCATACATGATTAAATCACATTTACACTCCACAAATGTTGTTTACTCCAAATGGTTGCTTTGTATATACTACTCAAATGAAGTTTAGGGTCAAACACAGTGATAACATTATTTTATTTACAGGAAGCAGTGCATCAAAAATCCACATGGTAAAATGTTGGCACACATGTCACATGCCAATGTTTATTAAAGTGACAATCATGAACACACTTGCAAAGTGCCTATACATCATGAATTTTCGATTTTCAGGAAGATTTCACATTCAGCAACTTTTTTCTAAAATTCAATGATCTTTAGCATTAAATTTTCACCTGACCATTAAGGTATTTGGAACATTTTAAACGGTGACAATATGGCATGACAACACCCTTCTCAAAAACATGCTCATATGGCATGTTTCGGCAAACCTTCGAACAGCAAAATCGAGGGTGACACTTGTACGGTGGGAGGGTGTGTGTCTGGGGACGCTACTCGAGATTTTCTATATAATGTCTTCTAAATCTAAATGCAATAAACCCGGAACTTTGGGGGACGTGGTTTTGCTTGCCCCGCCAAGTGGCATGTGGCATGTTTCTATATGTGAAATTAAGCGAAATATGTTTCTGCCTTCAAATCACAATTGTACGCTCAATTTAACCCACAATGTCAAGACGTCCATGTATTATTTATCGCTCAAGCAAACACACGTTCAGAACAATATTATTTCATTCCGAGACCTAGAGTAAGTCTAGCTGGTGCCCGCTGATACGGAAAATAATGTATGTTAAACGTTGCTTTCGTCTCTTAAGTAATGTTGCGGAAAGAAAGGTAGTTATCTGTAATAGATCATTTTAAGCGGACAGGAAGACGATTTTTAAATGAAAGATATACTCCTGTCCACATACATCATAGCTAAAAAGGCCCAGGAAGTCCGATAGGGGTCCTTTAACAGGGTTCAGAAGATAACCCTAACCTCATATTAACCTCAATTTCTACAAGAGGTTTTGGCAGTTGGAGACCCTTTACTTTTTGGGTCACATGACTCTTCTAAGTGGCCCTCTGGTGGTCTAATTGCGTATGGACGGTCATAGCAAGCCGCAAAGTAGCTTTCGTGATGCGGAAACTATGTATAACAACAATATCACATGGCGTCTCATTATCTTCATTAGGAACATGAGCTTGGCTAAAGGTGTTAGTGTTCTGGTTCTTCATGGCCCTGCCTCTCTGGTCAATAAGTGTCCAACTACGTGGCGTGCTGCACACGAAATGTAACAAATTTCGGATACTTGGTCGTAGATCAACCCGCTCGGAGAATATCCCCTTTCTGAACCTCTTGGTCTGGGCACCCAAAACAACATCGGCATCACACGCGACGAGCCTCAGGGCGATGTCTGACGTTCTCCAAGACCTGCCTATTGATGATCGGGTTTACCATGTCGCCGTCAATGATTCTGGTTCCTGTTTTGTGTAATCTTGCCATGTATACACATTCCGGTACACTTTTGTTGTCTATTGTTTAGAAAAGTAACGTATTGTTTGTTTTCAGTTGGTTAGTATCTGATGTTAATTCAGTGCCAAATAAATAAATAAATAAATCTATAAATCTATAAATCTATAAATCAATCATTCAATCAATCAATCCGAAAAGACACCATTTGGAGGGAAGCAAGTCCCAGTCGACATTCTTATCTTTATGTGTAGTCTGATGGACAGCATGCTAGATTGATGAATGAATGGATGGATGGACTGATGGACGGAGGAAGGAATCGACAAAGAAACAGGTACACAGAAATATTGATACGCTGAGACAGATACAGAGATTATGAGATAGAAAGAAAGTGAGATGGACACAGAGGAATACACAGGCAGAGGGACACGGAAGCAGATAGACAGCTAGATAGCCGGACGGACTGAGCGACAGATAGGCAGACAGATCACATTTGTAGGCCTCTATATTTAAAGGTGTGGATCGGTTTTACACAAAACAATTTTATGACCATTCAGTGTAACATCGTTATCTGATATAATATTATGTCAACACCAGAGTCTGGACTCTCTGACTGCTTCTATTGTAAACTGTGATTCTAAAATTAAACAACGGTTACAATTATCTAACATATAAAATATGGGTACAAGAATGATTTTATGACATTGCTAAGTTTCAAAATCTAAATACTTGAACATCTATTCGAAATGAATAGATGGTCAAATGTTTAGATTTTCAAAAGTGTGTGCCATGCTAATTTATTAGTTTATTCAACTCTGTCGTAAGGATTGTTCAAAGTTATCGACACTTCAGCACGTCTATGGTTACCTACAAATATAATATTTTTCCAGTATTCTATCTGCATGAGCCCTGCATATTAATTCTTAACCGACGGTCAAAAACAGTTCTGTGTAAATCCGACCTAGGTCTTTAAGAAATGACAACCCTCGCGTTGACTCATGAAATACACAGATACAAACATAACAAACAAAACAAAAATACAAAGATCAACAAACTAACCTCAATATACACATGTAAAATGAGTAAAGCTTCATGTCAAAATAAAAACAGTTTACATAAATTAAAAAACAATTCTGGTGCAGTGTGATATTGCATGTCATTAATGCTTTGTATTTTCATAACAAACAAAATGAAAGAATACAAATTGATAACAACATTGTGGTTGATATGTTCATTCCCACGCGGGTTTTCACTTCTGTACACGGGTGACGACTGTCTACGTTGTAACTGAACACCCGTTCCTCTTAGAAACATTTCTAATATATAAGGCTACTACCCTCAGGCAACCCTTCTTCTGACTTGAGAATGACAAGTCCTGAAATTTGATTGGTTGTTGATAGTCAAGATGAAATAACCCGCCAGTTAAAAGCAAACCATCGCAATTGTATCCCATCGTTTTACGTGTGCTTGATATCGGAGATCCAATATTCTTCGTTTAGTCGTGTTTTCTTTCCCGAAAAATGTGTTTGCATAGTGTTAACACTCCGGCTCTTTTGCTACCCGTCTTCCAAGAGCGCTGCAGGTGCGCACCATAGATATGAAACCAGTCTACCCGACCGAGACTCTTGTCACCAGGGGTCCCCCAACCCCAGGGGGAGGTGACCTCTGTCAACGGGGGGTCAAATCGAGGTATTTCATAGTCATATTTGTTGGCTTCTCGCTGAAATTAGAGTCAAAGACAGCATCTTATATCTAATGAAACGAAAACAAACCGCGATAGGGGAGCCTACATTTCGCAAATGACCCCTGCCGTAAGATATTAAATAGCTTTGTTAGTATCATGGTTACAATTGCCAGGTGTTAAAGGATGTAAAGGGGGTTCATTTTGCAGGTAATATAATTGCAGTGGGCGGATGAAATTGAGGTAAATTAGCTGACTAGCGATGTCTTGTGTCAGTTCAGATAGCTGCATTCCTATCATATCTAAATGTATTATTGGTCGTCCAGATTCACAATGGTTAGGAAAATTAACATATGTCAGAATCGTTACAGACTTTGTTATCGAGAGGTCACGTGATTTGACTTGAGGATTTATAGAGAGGATTAGTCAATATATTTTTACTGACACCTTCCACACCTGTAGTAAATAAATAAATCGTATCCAAGACGCTGTTTACCTGTTTGCCCATCAATCAGGTGACAGCTACAGGTGAATCATGTTTTTCTATATCCTTTCAGAAAACAATGTGTCAATTCGTGTTCTGTATTACACATTTACTCTTAATAACATACAGACTTTTTTTATTATGTAAAGGCTGAAGTAAATATTCTTTAACAGGATAAAAATTAGTTTGTGAAATATTTGATGTTACTTTTCTTCAAGAGACTGCCTTCCACAGTCCACAGTGAAATAACATATAGTTTAGACTTGCTTAACTTAAGATACACTGACTCAGGGCTCTATAAAAACACTATTCCACAGTCATAGATCAAGACTTCGACTGACTTCACTCTCTAAAATGAATTATTTTTCTTCTTTTTATGTATTTTTCACAGAGTATATATTTATTTACAAAGCTTTGTGTCTCCTCGGCCGAATTGTAATCACCTATCGCTAGACTTACATTTTTATAGACTTACCATGTCTATTCAGAAAAGAAATTACAGGGTCTGTCAGGCAGATAAGCCAAGCCTAAATCATTGACAAAATGCATTGCATATACAATGTCATGTTGATTCTTGGTGCCATAGTCTTTTCGTCACGATGTCACAAGTTTCCACTGACTCAAGGCTCTTTTAAAATTATTCCACAGTCATGGGCCAGGACTAGATCATTGACAAAACGCAAAGCATACAATGTCATGTTGAGTTTTGGTGCCATAGACTTGCCAAGTAGCAACTATCTTGCCGGACAAAAGAAACGATACCAAATGTATTTAATTATTTTCCGTTACGTCATTCTGTCATAGCTGATCAAAAGGATGCTTGGAGTTCAACGAGTGTAATTTGATTGACATCATATCGTTGATAAAACTTCATAATCTTAAAGGGATATCTCTTGCACATCCAACGCAATTGTGAATTTATTCAGTAGTCTCACAAAATCTTGCAATGGTATCGTTTCTTTTGCCCGGCAGTTTATTTTATATAATACATAGCGAAAACTTATTACAACCTTTACCAACTCCTGTTTTTGAGTCAATGTTCATAAAAATGTTCTTACTTTCGTCGAGTTTCATTTGGTTCGTAATGTGCTGAAACAACACTCTCGTGAATCTCTGAAATAGCCAAACTTTGTTCTTCTGCGGTAGTCCCTGAAAGGCTTGGTATAGTTTCTTTTGGACGTCAGTATAAAATGTTGCATCATGACAAATGACTAAAAGAAGCGTGATGTTTAATACTATTTACATGTCATTGTAAATAAGTGTTCTTGTCACTCAGATGCTTGGACTGTACTAGGTACATGCAATTCTGTATTTACATTCTAGTTGAAGTGAGAAGCACTTAAAGACATCGATACACATGGATATGAAGGGGATAACATCACATGACACGGCGCGCCCGTGACTTTCAAATGATGCTTCACCTTTGGTGCAGGGCGGACCAGGGTGGGGGTCATTTTAGGACAATCTTAAAAAACTTACCTGACACAGTTTGGAGTCGTCATAAACTTCACCGTTGGCGTGGGAGGGAGTGATCATTTTAGGACAATTTCAGCAATATGACTATGTTTGATAAAGGTGCTAGTACATGTACTGAAACGTCGCACCTCGACAATAAACAGAACCTGATATGCATAAACAACATTTGTCCTTCTGTCGCACCAACTTATATACGCCATTGAAATATACTAATCTCAACAATTATCTAATATGATTTAGAACTGTTGTAAACTCGCCTTTGATGTAGGACGGGCTTAGGTGAACATTTTAGGACAATCTAAACAATTATCTACACAATTTAGCGCCTTTATGAACTCGGTTTCACTTTTGGTGTAGGACGGTCTAAGTGACTGTTTTAGGACAGTCTTTAAAATTATGCCATACCATTTGAGACAGATTCAGTTGTTCGATAAAAAGGATCTTTTAAAAGAGGGATATATGCAGTACACATTTTTGTACGAAAAGAAAACGAATACGTCAAAATCATGTGACGGTTTTGAGTGCATTTGAAGTATAATGTTCAAGCATGTTAAAGAGATTATAGGATTACACCTACACGATTATAGGACAGATCTCACACTATACTTTTCAGTTTTGGTGAGTGTTCATGTACTGTACGGCTTGGGTGACAATGCAGAAACGAATATACTAGTTGAAAAAGTAAGGGATCACACGTTGTGTAATGTTTATGGGTATAGTTGATCCAGAGTTTAAACAAATTATCCCATGCGTGGTGGTCACACTTTCTACTGATACACCAGTGGCTTATTTCTGTGTACTATAGTAATTATGCTCCTGGGGCCCGTTTCACAAAACGATCTTAGTTAAGATCGATCGTAAGTCGTCCAGTATTTTCTAAACTACCCGAGTAACACATCGCAAATGGGCATACAAAATGATCAGCATAACATTTTAAGACTGATCGTGTTATTAAAACTCAAATTTGATATACAATAGTGGATTGCTAACAGTTGAATCAGTGATCTTAAGGATTTACAATCAACTTAGTGTTAAGGTATCTTTGTGAAACAGGGCCAAGGTGATGAAGGTTGTTTGATACGTTTTTCGGTGATCCCTTATTAATTCCTGCGGTACATGTGTGGTTAGTGTACAAGACAATTATTTTCAAACCTAGAGATTACATACTACTCCTCACATTATTAAGTTTGGGTGAGTGTTTCCTTATAAGTTATGTAAATACATGAATAACAATTTAAAAACAAATTTGCATGGTTAGGATACAAGGCAGGAATTTTAAAATTTGGATTTAAATTTTGAAATGTGATCTTTTCACAAGTAATGTGAGAACATTTCGAAGTATATTATTTTACATAAATATACCTTCAACTCTTAAATGAAAATATTTGGCAAGAGTGTCTTAACATTAAATGGTTCTGCTAGTCATACAAGTAAAGACTTGGAAAGTCTAGAAATTTGAAGGGGTGCATGCAAGAAGGTCACATGTTACATTTTTTCTTGCACAGCCATATTTAATATTTGCTATTATGTTACATATTAAATAATATAATATCTATATGTAATGCATCTATAAAATGTTAAATTATTATAACATAACTCTTCAGTCCAATGAAAGTATTAGCCAAGACAATAAAACACACACAAAAAGAAAATACATGTTCTTCCCCCATTCATTCGAAAATGAAGATGTGGTCTCTTGTAAGTCCATTGGTGGAAGAAAACAAAATGCATAAACTTCATGTCCGTGCACACGTAATGCATATCATGAAAATGTAATGAAGAATAAATTTTAGTTATTATAAAGTACTTATCAAAAACAGGTTTTGCAAATGCAGTTCATCTATTCAACAACAAAAAATATTTACTGGATATAAAAACACAGTTCAATAAATGTTCCAGTAATAGTTTTCTAAAAATTCCAGTTGGACAAGAAGTGATCTATTTGAGTCACAATTTACATTGAAAATTCTCCACCGTGAAACAAAACTGAGTGGAAAATCAACACCATTTATTTTTCTCATTTATTATCGTTTGATGAATGAGATGAAGTGTTATTTTGTCAATGTGTTTAACGAACGGGGCTAAATTTCCACCTCCTCTCTACTCCCACTGTAAGACGATCTGCTCACGTCCTTGATGAAGATAAAAACAAACATCATCTAATTGTCCCGTCGCAGCAGGGACAAGAGCCCTAGGTCTTATGTCAACAAAACCACAGACCCGTTGCAGAAGGACAAGAAAATTTGATAAAATCATGCCGGTTTGGATTATCAAACGTTGCAATAAAGTCTGAAATTACCGAAGAAAAAACACACCGACTGAGAGTGTGAGAGGTTACGTTTAAATGCTTTTAAGAGCTCGCCAATACAAAAGTGTCTGTACGAAGCCAGAGGACATAGATATGGCTGAATGGTCGTCCATTGTCCTTCTGCCACAAATACTGCATTATTGTGGCAAAATTACTACTCTAATGGTGATTAGAGAAAGAATTACACCGCCCCAGTAGCATTCGCTAGAAGTAATATGAAATACAATCGGAAATTGATAAACGCCAAAATGGACTAACTGCATGAAAAATCTCGAATGTGTGATAGAGGTGCTGTTGTTCTCTGAAGAGCTGTAAATGCATGGAACTTGTTCGTGTCACGCTGTCAGTGCTCTTAGAGACCATATTAATTTATGTCATTTTCCATCGGCTGACTCCGAACCAAAGGCCTCTCAGCTACGTATCGGCAATAAACACACAGCACCTTCACGACTAGTTAACACCGAGTAACACCTAACTAATCAATGCGATAATCCTGTTTGTTATTCATCCTTCTGAAAGCCTTTATGGAGCTAGGTGTATTGTCTTGTAGTATGAGCAGTCAATTCTTTACCAGGCTTCAGTGCTTTTATCTGCAATAAACCTGATGTGATAGCGCTTGTTTTTCAGTAATTGTTTGACACAGGACATTAATTCATAATACTTAATGTTCACGTATTGCAATAATGTGCAAATTAATATAACTAAATGTACGACATCGGCTGAACCGTTTGCACATTAACATAGTGTACTGACTCACATGTTGAGCAGGATGCAAGAAACACTGTTTGCAAGGTTTATCCCTCAAAAGACGCTCAAAGAGGGAAATATTCCCTAATGACGTTTGCACGTGCAAACGTCCGATAACACGATGGGTCAGAACAGGCCCGTTCCACTATGAACTCATTTTAGGTGCAACATCTCGGAAATAAAGACTGACGTCTTTATACTTATTGCATTATCTCTTAAATATACCGACGAGCAAAATAAACGATACCAAGATTTTGAGAGACTGCTGAATAAATTTACACATACGCTGGCAATGCAAGAGATATCCCTTCACGATTAGGAAGTTTTATCAATGCCATGATATCAGTCAAATTACCCTTATTGAAATTCAAGCATCCTTTTAATCAACTATGACATAAAGACGTAAGGAGAAACAATTCAAATCAGTTCGTATCGTTTCTTTAGTACGTCAGTATAGTTTGAAATGCATCCATTAAAGGTACAAACCAGAGCCCCGTTTGATGAAAGCATCTTATCGTTACGGCCTCCTACACAACGTCCTAATCCATGTGTTAACGTTTTGACCGTTTTACAAAACTCCCTTAATCTACACGACGTGGTGAATGAGATCAGAGTTAACGATTGACTTAAACGCCCTCATATCTCTTACGATATGATAAAGTTACAATACTTTCGTAAAAGGGGCCAGATCGCAAAGCATGACTGTTGTAACATATATACTGACGTGCAAACGAAACGACACCATGATTTTGAGAGACTACTGGATAAATGCACGCATACGTTGGATAAGCAAGAGATATCACTTCAAGATTATGAAGTTTTATCAATGACATGATGTCAATCAAATTATACTCATTTAAATCCAAGCATCCTTTTGATCAACTATGACATAATGACGGAAGGGAATATAATTGAAAACATTTGGTGTCGTTTCTTTTGGACGTCAGTATATAAGAGTAAATCAATTATTACTATTCAGTAAATAATTAAAATTATGGTTAGCCAAATATGCCAAATATATTTACCTGTTTAAAGTTCACAACCCTGGATTAATATGATAGGTAAAAAGCATGATACAAACGAACGCCAACATCGCGCACAAACAGCTGGTGACTAGGCTCTAATGTTGTTGAAAATACTTTCAAGGTCAGAAGCAACCAGCCTTCTTTCTTAAAATTCGAAATATCTGTTCAAATAACACAAAGAGACGCCAGTAATCCCCATGAAAAGGATCCCTCGAATGAGTTTTTTCTGCAATTCTACTAAATGTGATTTTGATGATCACATGTAATCCCAGAAATAAGCTTATTCTACAAAATTATGTTCATAATACTAAAAAAAGAATAAAATCAGAAAGGAACCTATAGATGTTCCTAATTCATAGAGTTGAGAATTCCTAGACTTGCTTAATATCTAGACTTGGGCAGGCTTCATTTTTTTGGTATGCTCTTCGGTCTGGGAGACAGACGAATGATACACGCCTGTTTGCAAGTTTAAAATCCTGTTTAGTGCAATGGCAGGCATAGAAGATTTGGCTCAAGGCTGTTCACAACATATGTTATTGTAGTGAACTGGAAATAGAGCACCCTGCTTTCGCTTTCATATCGTGTCCGATGCTTTCGAAATCTGTCACCGTCATCAACCGATCACAACTCGCTACGTGTATAAAACCGGTCAGCTTTGCCCTGACGGCAGTCTATGCGGTGTTACATCACCTCAGTACAAGACGGTCGCTCACTGATCAGCTGACTGTTAATCATTGCTGGATGACCTCGATGCTGATTGGTCCGTTAACTCCCGGCAACCATTGCGCGGGGTATTTGTACACGCGCTGACAGCGTGATCCGCGTGGATCGCCCAGATATACGCTTTACTTATGTGTTATAAATAGCTCTGACAGTAATCTAGCTGCGCACTGTTACACTTTCATACAACCGACCTACACTGTCTGTTTTGGATCGGGGATTCAGTCCGCATAATAGATAGATATAGCTCTACGTCGCATATTTAACAAATGTACAGTGCAATATCACTGTGCGTGCGTGCGTGTGCCAGTGCCTTTAATACATTGACATTCATACGTAAAATACATAATTAACTTGGCAAATGCTCTGCATGAACGCTTAAAATGGTTCAGCGTGATGAGGTGTAGATATACACGTATGGGTTACTGGCCAAGGATACAAGTGAAAATTAATATTGGACCAGTGTTTTGAAATGAAAGCTCATCAGGACGCCATATGTAGTGCCTACATGTGTACGTGCAACCGGTGACCCCCCCCCCCCCCTTAATTGCTCCCGGCTGTGTTATTTGGTTTTATCTTTATAGTTTGTGTGTTGTTTTATTCTTTTTATTCTTTTTCTTTTGTTTTATTGAAGGCGTTGGGGGTGGGGTGGGGGGGTGGGGGGGGTATGTGTTTGGGAGGGGAGGGGTAATGAACTAATATCTGAGTTCAGATTTAAGTACATATATTTGTCATCCACAGAGTACTGACAGATTGAAATATAATCATTGAATTGTTGTGTGTACTGACCGCTGAAAGCACGTAGGGTTTCGAATCCCTATTAGATCCCCAAACATAAAACTCGATTTTCTCGAAAGCTGTCATTACATATCCATGCATATTATATGCTGCAATTATCATTTGTTCCAAATTTTAAAAAAATCGGTCTAGAATTATAGATGTTTACATTGATTTCATATATATTATTCATAATATGAATTCTACACTACCAGAAAAAAGAAACGACGCCAATATTTTGAGAGACTACTGAAGAAATTCACAATTACGTTGGATATGCAAGAAATATCCCTTCAAGATTAGGAAGTTTTATCAACGACATGATGTCAATCAAATTACACTCGTTGAAATCC
>JAUELE010019320.1:0-16579 GCA_031471655.1 Diodora aspera
GCAATTTTGCCCGAACCCCCCCCCCCCCCCCCCCATATGCCTATGCCTTCAATAGTTGGTTGAGTATAGTCTGAAAAGAAGCACAAAGGACCAGCCAATGAAATCAATTGTCTCATGCATGGTCACAGCCATGGTCACAGTTCTTATCTTGAGCGACGGGAACCAGTGAACTTTCGAGTCAGATTTTTGCAAACCAGCTCTCTTGGTGGATTGGAGCCGGATTTGACGCAAAGCCGCCTTGGAGTCGGATTCAGGAAAGTCCTATTTTAGATGAAATGAGTGTGTCTATGGCTTATTTAATATTACATAGAAGAATTTGGCACTGTATTATTATTATTATTATGAGAATAGTATCACACAGTAACATTGTGCTTTGAGTATGGTTGGTATCATTTTTGTAAAGCTTACTATGTGGCTAATGTCATCCCATGGACCGAGGTAACTTTAGCAACTTCAATGAAAACCATCTTTGGCTAATGTTAATATCAAACTGGGTTATCTTCAGCAGTAATTCAGGCTTATAAATTATTAAAGGAACATGATCAAAGATGCATGTACGCCAATCTATGTTCAGAACTTGTCTTTCAATTCATCTTGTGGTATAATACTGTACTGTATTTTTGTCCTATTTTTTACGCAAAGATTTCACACTAATTGAGGCGATAAAGAAAAGGGATTTTTGGTCGCCGTCTAACGCTAAAAATAGATTGCGCATTGCATTTTTGAAAGGTAAGCAAATATTGAATTGGCTAAAACAGTGACATGCCATAATGGTGACATGTGAATGGACGAAACGGTGACAATTAGACAAAAGGGGGATAGATATTTTGTTGAAACAGTGACACTTTTTGGACACAACAGTGACAACAAACGATATATATATATATCAATCTATCATTACACTGAATTGTCTGTAGCTTAAAAACTGTTTTCACCAGGTTTGTCGCCAAATTTGGCATGTCACCGTTTTAGCTATAACCCCTAAAACAATGATGTCACCAAAATGGGTAATATTTAGAACTTAAGTCTCGAGTTCGAGTAAGTAAACTTCTCGGTAAATAAAATGTCGTTAACCATCCTTTATGTTCATAAGGATTCCGCGGTTATTTAAATGATATATTGTTGTTCCGATTTGAAAGTTTTTTCAGTTTTGGTTAGGTATTGAAGATGCAGCTTTGATCATGTCCCTTTAAACTTTGTTTCTGTGATGCATGTGATTAAAAAAGGTAACTGAAAGTACCTCATGTGCATTCAATGCTCTTTTTGTTTATGTACGAGATAGATACAGGTATAAACAATGCAAGGGAACCCTCTATAGTTTGCTTGAAAGCATATAACATTATTAAAGAAAATTATGAATCCAACCTCTCATTTTTGGCTAAATTCACCCCACTCTATTGTATTGAATGAAAAGGTTATTTTAACTTATACCCTAATTATAAGTTATAGAGGTTAAGCCAGACAACCCACTCCACAATATTCCAATTGGCGACAAATCAACCATATGTTTCGTTGAATACATTTGAAGTTAAAATGTACAAATGATCAAATCGAAAACTAAAACAATTCTCATGGCAGTTAGAAACATTTTCAACAAATAAAGAAAATATTCAAAAATTGGTCCAGTCAATTGAGCTATTATTTGGAATTACAAAAATGTACGATCTCCATAGTTCATGCGTGAGTTTGGTGTTTTCACTTTTGGCAATATTTCAGCCATATAGTGACGCTCCATAGTTTAAGGAGTTGTGGAGAAACCAGGGTCAAAGGTGGGAAGGATTATGCGAAAGAAGACAAGCAAATTGAGCAGAATAGCTAGCACCGGTATATGGCATTCGTTTTTATACAAAATCTTGATTATTACATCAAGGTCATTGTCTGTAACCCACAGTCAGTTGTCCTTATCTTTACTCCCCCTTTGGTATTAACATGCGGATTTGCACGAGTTTTATTAATATGCATGACCTTATGAGACATATCAATAAGCAATGAAAATCGTGGATGAGTGCTCTACCACAGCACTATAATGATGCAACAGACTGCAACAATATGTACACTCAATTGCTTGAAAGTAATACATCTTTCAAGACCATTTCATGTCTTCATCATACAAACATTTTCTCTGCAATGATGTAATAAATAGATTCTACTTTGTTTTACAACATACACTATTACTGGACAAAATAATGTCAGAAACAGTACAGATTCTACTCCTATATAAAAAACTGATGTGTAAAATACATTTTGAATCACAAAGAGATTGCACTGATAAAATTAGTTTGACTCTGATATTGAAATGGTAACCTTTTAAAGGCTGAATATATTGCTCTGTATTCTCTTGGCTAAATATAGACTACAATCACCTGCATTCACGTACTTACACAATCATAATCGACAGTCTTAACTTGCTTGCTGGTGATGCCCAGGCCACATGGTATACATTTGTTTGTTTACCTTGTGGCCTGGGCTTAAAGGTTTATTGTCATGTAAGTTTAGTCATACATCACTGATTAGTTTTTTAAGGGTTAACTTGGATGAAAATGTTTCCAGAGTTGTAAGAAAGAGCATAAAAAATATGCCAACCCTGTTTTCTGTACTGGGACATTGTCAATCAGAGGTGGATAATACATGAGATTTAGCATCTCCCGCTCACTAATGATGGTGTACAAACAGTAAGGAATCTATTTTACATATAATGGCTTTAGCAATCTTTCAGTCTTATTTTTACAGTGTTGCCTATGTCACATCAGTGTCAGGATTTAGTCTCTGTGCAGAGGGGTACTGGAGCAGGATTCCATCAGCTGCCAACCCGTTAGCTTTTGGCATATTCCGTGCGGGTCAGTCCCACTTGTCCTGCATCTATTGTTCTAGGTTACCCAACAGATAATCCCTATAAGCGGATTATAGGGTCCCTATTTGGGTTACCCAAACCGTGTTCACTTATCAGTGGTACCAAACAAGTCAGAAAAGAAAATATCGACAACAAGATAATGCTTTGCAAATGTATCAGAGACAATATGAAACTAGACAGAAGTCTGTCATGCAATACCTAGATTCTGTGTCCCATTTAACTGGCTATTAATGTGTTATGAATGGAGATGTCCTATGAAATATGTGTAAATAAATGTGATAAATGAAATGTGTATGTGTATAAATATGAATGTATTTGAAATGTGATAACTGGCTATTGAAAATATGTGGAAATAAATTTTGGAATAGATAAAACCCAATTACTAACCCAAAGGGGGCCCCGGCAAACCTTATCACACCATTACTAATCCCTACCAAATGCAGGACAAGTGGGACGACCCCGTACAGCCATAATTATAGTAACGCAAATTCTTGTCTCATTCCAACAATAGCCTGACATAAAACTCTTCAATTTACATATTCTGCTACTTTGTTTTTATTATAATTGTCTTGGCAAAATTGAATGTCTCAGTGACCCGCAACTTAAATAAAATTAAAAATAGTAAATTAGATAATAACCAAGACTATGAAAAAGTACCACATTGAAAGGATACTACATCATAAACAGAGTGAAACGATCATCAAATAATAGTTACAAAAACAGTATTATACGTCAGATGTGACATAAATGAGCACAAAAACAACCCGTGCTCATCTGCAGACGAATCACATCGGATCAGAATGTGACAATGTCGATTTTGTGACTGAGTTATTCCTGTTGTTATACGCACTTAATCGTATTAGTCAAAATGTCGCGCAATCGCATTTAGTAGAAGACCTTGTACATAATCGTATTAGACAGGATATTTCAAAATCTTCCCAAGATGTCGACATGACCTTTTGAATTCCAGATAATTCTCCAACTATACTGACGGGCAAAATAAACGATGCCAAGATTTTGAGAGACTACTGAATACATTCACATTATTCAAGATTAGGAAGTTTTATCAACAACATGATGCCAATCACATTACAATCATTGAAATACAAGCATCATTTGGATCAACTATGCCAAAAGACGTAAAGGAAAAATAACTGAAATCATTTGGCATAGTTTCTTTTGCCTGTCAGTATATAACCATGACATACATTAGGCTTTGACAAACATGGTGGTTTATTGTATGCTATTCTATAAATGTATAAATCTGATATCGTTTAAATTTTAGGTAAACTTTTAGATAAAATATCTTTTTAATGTATTTACCAATACATAATTATCAATAATAAGAAGGCTTAACTGCAGAACACGCTTTCACAAACTATGAGCTCCGATTACACGCTTTACTTAAATGAAAACTTATTTAATTTCCAAAATGTTGGTTTAAATAAACGCAAGCGCACTCCTAAATATTAAATATTAACTTTAAAGTCGTGTAGAAGAAATGTTCTTTGACATTTTCTTAAGCTGGATGTCCTGCAAAACGGATACGTCGAAACCAAAGTTACGTATCAATCCGCTTTCATTGTCATTCAAGCTGCCTGGGGACGACTAAATCGTCGGCCACAGGGACTTCAACCACGACGCTGACGTCAACAACTGCCATCATCTGACAACTAGGCGTCCACGTGGACACCGTGAAGAGCAGAGGCTCTGCCAACAATAGGTACTTAGCATTCAAGAAGCAGTGGAACAAGTTTCTTGGCCGGTTAGGAGCAGATTACAAACAGTAGAGTCGGCCAATAAGAGTTCATGTGAAGGGACAACCTACAACATTTTTGTGTTGGAGGTGCTGAAAGAAGTTAAGTTTATGAGAAATAAAGGGAATATTCCTTTCTTCATCATGTACAGAGATCATTGCAGGAAGAACGCCAAAAGTACCAGTGGGGTTGGAAAGGACTTGAAAACAACGAAGAACGTTTGATGGCATGCTTGGAGAGTGTCATCACTAGCAAGTCTGGATACTGCAGTGAAAACAAAATGCGTTCTATCGGCGAACCTTGTTACAGATCTCGTTACAAACCGATGTTTGTTGATTACTGCATTACTTTATCATTGAAATAAAATCCAGTCCCAGAAAAACTAAATCTATTTATAAAACTGTTCTGTATAAAACAATATGAATAATTTACACTGCAGATATCAATGGTAGCTGGGATAAAGAGAATGTACAGAAAACAAGTTTCTTTTTCATTGACTCCACACAACTCCTGAATACCCAAATATGTGCTTATATTAAGGGAGCGACCATTTAATTTCATTGGGGGTGGGACTGGAGGATTTTGATAATAGATAGTTAGCAGACTATTGTATACATAGAAAAGAAATAGATTTGTTTAGTTTATAATTATGGAAAGTATCATGAAAACATATCTGGCGACCTTCGGGCGCAAAGTTCTAATTCACCTTAATCTCCCCCTATTAACTACAATATATATTTCCGTAATTACATTTCAAAAACAGGCGTACACAGAATAATCATTAAACAAATACTAGTTCGTCGCTATTTATCTAAGAAAAAAACACCATATAGATCGCAAGAGACCCCCCCCCCCCCATAAAAATCAAATGTATGTTCCCTAACTTGGTAATTTTGCATCACAAAAGTGCTGTTCAAAGCTTCGTGTTTGCGTGTGCATGCGTGCGTTCATTATCAGATCATAGAGACATCACTTCCAAAATTCGTCTGAAATAATTATACAGGAAATGATTTTTCACTGTCAGTTATACTGATAAAGAACATCAGTTCAAACCTTGGATCAGTTAAATAAGTCTTTTGATCATTATCAGACTTAACTATTTTCACTTCGCGCGACAAGTACCTGCCAAAATAAGCGAGACTGTTATAATGAAACAGCGAGTAGGCCAACACTGGCAGCAACAAGAGTTGTTTTCTACAAAAGCCGCGTGTAGCTAAAGGGCAATATTACATGAGTATCTTGTTTCCCTAGTAATGAACGCCAATTAGTTTGTCAAAAACACACACTGACGCAAGTTTCGCTACATCCGTTTTTATAAAACCAGAAATGGTTTGCAGGCGAAATTGGTGTGTTTAACTGTGTGGCATTATGTAAAGAACTCCAGCTGAGAAGATGTTCCAAATGTCCGGATTACATGGTTCATCATGGGCGTCTCATTAAAACAATGGTCAGGATGGCTCGAGTTGCACTGGTGTTGCAAATCGTGTGTTTACCTTGTAAAAGTGACACAGCTAGGTTTACAACGGAACCAGCAAATCTTGAAAACCGAAGACTAAGTACTAGTGATACAAATGATCCATGCAGGAAATCTTTGATATGATCTCAGAATTATTTCTTAATGCTGTATTATAGACTAGTTCCAGTCCCGACTAGTTCTGACTAGTTTGAGTCTGTCTAAACATCCTAAGGTGTTTAAGTTGGTATGAACATACGGTTTTTATTGTTCACAGTATCAGCTCGGACTGTCGTCTTCAGAAAGACATATGCCCGATCACAACAAGGGACGATACTCTTTTAACTTTTTCCTACCTGATATTTTTCTTAAAAATGCAATTTTGAGTTAAATGGATATGTTTTTTATTTAAATGCATTCATATGTTTTAAAACAATTATTCTGTCAAACAGTCTTTCGTTCGTAATCAAACCCTAATTAAATTCTTTACCCATAAAAAGAACATAACAAATAGAAACCGTAAAAGTCAGAATTATAGTTGACGTAAATCATCCTTTAAGGTAGGACCTAAAAGAAAAGAAGTAATTTCCTTCTTCATACCAATCAACGCTTTGTTGTCGACGCGAGCATAAATCATTTTGTGATCTTCCTATGCCATCTCCCGCCTTTGACATTTAGTGTCTTGTTCAGTATGAAATAACTCTATTTTCTTGATGACTAGTCTTACAACATCCAATTTTCTATTAAATTAATAATAGGGACCATGTTACCTGCCACAAATGACTATTATTATTCTAGCATCAGATGGATGTATTGATTAGGCAGGTGTCTCCCAGGAAGCTTCTGTAGATTTAGGTCTTTTACGTCAAAGCCTCGATTCCCAGCCCTACATTTATTGATTACGACTCTTAAAAGGTTGGGAGTGTTTTCTTCACAGAACACTTTTCTTGTGAATTTCGTTTCCATTAAAGTAATATACAAATTATCTTATGGAACCCAACTTTTATGTGAAATAAGCCATCTGTGGGTGTGAGACATCAATAAATGTGATATTTGCTCTACATTTTTGTCAGTCTTTACTCAAGCTGTATATGGTGATGGGTTAGATAGTAAAAAATTCGTTCAAAAATATGTCAAGGAATTAATACATTCCTGAAATAAATCCTGCACATTTCGAGTATCAACCAAAATGAGCTTCTGGAAACCAATATCATTATTCCAGAAGCAGTTTTGAGTGAGAAATTAATCAAGTATAGTCAGACAATCACCAGATACTGGCCTGTGTTCAGTCTCAAAGCTTTTAAAAGTTGTAAATTTTCATGAACATGCCGAACCTACATAATGGCAGAAGTACGATTGCAGCAGACATTTCCGCAGCTTTTGACAACTGGGTCGTGAAGAAGGAAGTTGAATGGGTTGCTATTGCCGACAGCAAAGTATTGTCAAACGTTACATAATCACCTAACACACAGCAACTGACATGTTAAGACGTAATGTGCTCTTCCGTTGTATCGTTTATCGTTACATTCTTGTTAACAAGAGAATACATTTGCCCCAAGTTGAATACTTTAGCATTCGCCAACCCTTTGGATTTAAGGACCCTCTGCAACTGTTCAGGATAATAGGGTATCCAAAGAGCGTATCGCGATATCTAATAATGTGATCACGCTCATGGCTGATGCTGTGTTGTGGAGCAATCTACATGTGATACAGAGACTTGTGAAGTTAATTCTGGCTTTAACTGGTAGCAAGTGAAGCTCCTTAAGGAACTGAAAAATGCAGACAATTATATAGCTTTATCTATGCAATGACTTGTGTTACGAAAGAAACCTTGATTACCTGCAGGCACACAGTCTACAAGTTTACCATCCTCCTTCCCATCTGTCTGGCAGATCTTCATAGCAGGCATGGTGACCTTCTGGATGACCTCGTAACCTTGACCTTTCTTAGTTTTCTTGACCTGGAAAATCAAGTTATTCTTGTCTATTATTGTTATTGTTGCATGGGTTGTTTGTTCATTCAATACAAGCAATCGACATTTATTTATTCATTTATTCATTTATCTATATATTTATTTATTTACTCTCTTGATGGTTTAACGTTGTAATTCAAGTAACTGAAAAATAAGCCCAGAAATCCTTATGCAGATTGCAAATATACCTAGGACAAACTGGCAACAGGTTCACTTCATTACAACCACAATCCACTTTGACCGTTTCTTCATTCTGAATATTTGATCCATTTTATTGGTTACATATGACCAAGACTGAGGTTAGATATCTTCTTGTTAGCTACATTGTAGTGTACTCAACACTGAGATTAAGTGTTAAATTTCTAATTCCGTTGAGTATATTAATATTTCACTTCCAGTCCTTTAAACCCAATGTCTCTGTAAGCCTCACGTGTCCATCAGCTTAGTTTAGAAAGCTTCTCGCGTTCATTAGCTCTTTCTTCTGTCATAACAGGTTGCATCTCTCATCTTTCAAGTGATTCGTCCAGCTTAATGCTTAATATGCGTCTTAATTTTCACTAATCACAAGCATCGTTCAAGTGGATTTGTCACCTGCATATAACTCCAAGTTATATCATTCATCTGATCCACCAGAACTATCCACGAGAAACCCAAATCAATTCTTGACGTCTTACTTTAACACGCTTATCACCCTGAAGGTTCTCATCTTTATGGTATTTTTCGACAAGCATTATGCCCCTGGTCAGACTTGTATGAAAGGACGCAACCTAATGGTATCGTCAGTGATACGAGGGAGTGTAAATCAGCCGTCAGATTGACTATATTTACCACGTTGTGTTTTGAAAAACGTTAAGATATGGACAAAGAAGTTGTTTATGAGGTCCATTCTTAAAACGGAGCCCTGGCTCCTTATTCGTAGTATTTCCTTAATGGTAAGACGTCCTAATTTTCTATCCCAATCTTTAGGACACCTATCTTAGCCAAATCTTGAAACTATCTCAGCGATAAGATATCCTTACTTACAACAACCATTAGGATAGATGTCAGATAGATGTTAACTCTGGGACGGAGACAGGACTGTTTCGTGAACTGGTCGTATCCTAACCCTAGGATGTCCTAACTTAACACATACTGTAGGATAGGTTTCAGACGGACGTTAATACTGGAACAGAGAAGAGACTGTTTCGTGACTGAACGTGCCCTAACCGTAGGATGTCCTAACTTACGACAAATACTATAGGATAGGTTTCAGACGGACGTTAACACTGGAACAGAGAAGAGACTGTTTCGTGACTGATCGTGCCCTAATCGTAGGATGTCCTAACGATTGTCCTAACTCGTTAGGATCAGTCCTAGTTAGAATAGCTTCGTGAATACGCGGCTTGCTCTCGTCCACTAATGTACCACCAAACAAAACAAAAAGTTAAAGAACCTGTAACCTTGACATGGGGCTACAAATTATGGATCGAAATCCGTTACCTTATAAAATCTCATATTCACCATGTAAGTTGTATATTTAGTTTAAGTTTCCTACTCAGGAAGCTATTCTAGCTTAGACTAATCCTAACGATTAACGTTAAGACATCCGAAGGCCAAGATAAAATAAATTCACGAAACGGTCCTATTTTTACCCTATCGTTGAGCCCGGACCTAACTTAGCACAAAACGCTCTTTGACTCACTCGTTTGATCACGTTTTCGCCGTTCTGAGCATGCTGTAATATTCTAGTCATCCGCAATATTTAATCTAGGTAAGCTTGGGTGAAGAAACGTTTGACAAGATTTCTAAATATTTGTCATGATATCCTATCTTTTGGATAGTTTTGAGAATTGGCTAAAACAAATGTCCTGGAGGTTAGAATAAAATCTTGGGTATCCTAGCCCTATGCTAGTATCGTAAATTGGGGACATGTTCGTTATAATTATGTTTGTTCTGTCGGTAAGCTTGAACACCATTAGTCATGTGAACCTCTTAAACAACCAGCCTCAAGGCAGACCCTAGATCGTATACACCTGAAAACTCCAAATCCATGTACGTGAAGAAAACTTCAGATATGACGAAGGCTTTTGAAACGATGGTTTTGTGCCATTTTACAGTGCTTTTGTGCAATCTGCCTGAAGGTGAACATGTTTAAATCACAGGCGGAAGTCCTAAGTTACCAATGATTAGCTTCATTATTAGTTTATTGAGTGTACAAAGACCTTTTGTATATCTGGAGTACGGGTATTTGCTTCATGGCAGAACTACATGAAAGTATCCTCCTTTTGAGGCAATGGCCATATTGATCGTCTGTCTTTGTTGTGAGTATTTGAAAGGGAACTTTAAAGTTAATGGCCGTTTCTAAATCTCTTTAGTTGTCTTTGAAGATACTACTAATGCGCCAACGTGCCCGAGCGCTAGCAGACTTCCAGCCTTGATGGTAGTAAGTGAGAACCCCGCCCATGTAAGTTGTGAGTTGCTATCTTTCAGCTTGGAAATGAAGCCTTCCTGATTCACATGCAAGGTTATTGAAAGCACGTGTTTTTTTCAACTGTAAGCTTTTCTTTTTCATACATTGCTTCATCAGCGTTTCTTTATTTCAGTTATTCCGAATAGTTTCACATGGCAATGAATGTATTCAATAGTTTCTACCCCGCGGGAAGTGACGTGGTGTCACGTAGATAGGATAGAGCCTCAGTAACCCAAATGCATGTCGTACAAGGCGACTAAAATGGGATCTTTTGCTTTCACTTTCCTTTCTATCGATCCCTTTTATGAACTGTCTTTTCGCTCGATGTGCACCTGGCACATCACGTTGCGTTATGGCTGAAATATTGTCCTTGCAACGTAAAACATCATTTCAACTCAACACAAACATTGGGTACAAGTAAACTTGCATGTTCCCGATTCAGAGGTGGAAAACTCATGTTGAGTTCAGCTTCAGTTTCATGCTATGGAAACTCATCTTGGTGATAATGTAATAATATAACTAAACCATGTGACCCCACTGAATGTAATACTGTATTCGACATAATAAGCGCCCCTTTCCTAATTAACACTCCCATCAAAAATAGAGCACCCCCCCCCCCCCACACACACACACACCTCCCGAATTACCTACTGTGCAGACTTTAGCAGCATCCTTAGATGCTCTGTGGTGTCCACTTAATGTAAGTTTGAAAGCATCTCCGGTCCTGCAAATTTTGAGTGTTGATTTTGCTGGTTTTTACTGTTTTGCTGACAATAGATACAGTACAGTTTTCAATTTATTTTATTAATGATTCTGACAGATCGCCTTATCACAATGCACTGTTTATAAGCTGCTTTTAAGTTTGCTCTGGAACCTCATAGCAAATAAGCACCCCTCCCATCAGGGGTATCCTTATAAACGACCCCCTTTGAACTTTAATGGGTTGGCGCTCTGGGTGCTTACTAGGTTGAATATGGTACTTGAAAATTCCAATTCTCTGTGCACAGTGGGTATGTTTAGGTGAAGGTAGTTCAGTGCAGAAAGAACCCAGATTTGCTGTGTAGTTGCGTCATGAAGTTAAGTGGGGTATCTGTTGTTGGTATGGAATGTGTTTTGTGACATATGGCTGATTATTCCCTCACCTTGATGTCGAATTTCCATAGTTCAGATAGTTTGTTTTGCTCTTCCGATAGTTTGTTTTGTCCTGCCATTATTGTTGTTGCTTATAAGCAGATCCAGGATTCAGGACTCACTCCCCCTCTCTGCACTTGGCTGGTTTCATTGTACTGTGACTATGAGATGGTGTAATTGTGTCTAGTATAGCTCCTACAATGTAAAACTAAAATTGCTGGCAGTTCAGCTGAACTGAATGGCATGGGATGGCACAGTGGTTAGTGTGTCGGCCCAGTTATCTCTCATCTTTGGCGGTAGTGGTTCGAATCCTGCCTAGGTACCTCTCTTTCAAACTGGAGATCGTCCCCTGATGTTATGTTGGTGTCATTGTGGTGACATGGTTGAAAGATTACCAAAAACCATGTGGAATCCAAAATCACTCACTCACAAAATCACAAGGGAACTATTGCATCATACCGTGACTGTCAGGTGTGTCTGTCACGGGTGTGTGTATCAGGTGTTTGTACAGAAGATTGGCAACACAAGCTGGGCTGACCTTGAAGAGGGAACTAATGAAGCATTCTTACAGCTACCACTCATTTGTGTCAGTAACTTCCTGGCTAATACACTTATCAAGCTGTTAGCCCAAGGTCATCTGCCAACACAGATAACATTATCACTAACACATGTGTTCGCAGGATAGTCAAAATACTATCTGGTTTTGGGGGGGGTCAGTTTCGAATTATCCCTGCCGTAAATGAAAAAAAAGTCATCCCTCACCACCCCTGAGTCTTATCTGTGATATTTTGTTAATTTGTTTATTTGTTGAGATGACACACAACTTTGGTCTTATCACCTGAGGTCAGAAGGTTATCTGTCCTTGTCTACCAAGTGCACATTCATTTTGTCCTACCATGGCTATATCCTCAAGACAGTTCATAGTCTGTCTCACAGACGCTGGATAACTAGTTGTATCCAATGCCAGCCTACTCATAGCAAGTCTAGATAAAACCAAATTATTCAGCTTGTCTCTGGGCTGCTTTAGAATTTTATTTTTTTTAAATTACAGTTTACAATAGTATATTAAAATATTACACAATAATATTCCTGAGACTAATAATTAGTCTAGACAGTTCACTGTTCAGTATAGTTACTTTACTTTCAAGTTTTGGGTTTTGTTTTGAAATACAAGTAGACCTACTGCAGTCATTGAAATGTTGTTTTTTTTGTAGACTGACTGCAGTTTCAGGCAGACTTTAATCAAAGAAATTAATGTCTTTCATCATCTTTTGTTCTATGAGTTGATCATCTTACTTTTACAAATTGCATCTTTCTTGAATCCATATTTGTACAAAATCATGTTGGAGAATTAAGTAATATTTTTGGAGATATTTTAATCTTGTCATTTACATTTTTTTCACCCAAAAGAATATTTCTGATTTTTATTTCAACTTGGACATTGTTATGAAAATGTTACCCAAATGTTAGACTGGCTGCTTATTGACACAGACTGTTGGAAACTATAAACCTCCTGGAATATATTGTATTGCCAAAGAAAACAAAAAGCAGCTTCACATCATGTTTAACTTGTCTGCACTTCAAAAGAGCCAATGTTCTTCATTGGTTGGAAAAAAAGTGTAGTTTGTCTTCCGATATTGTAGATTTAGCTAAATTTTTAGTTTTAGCAAAGTGCTTAGAAGCCTGAAATGGAGACAATTCACCTATGTGACACCTGTTTTTTTAGACACAGCTTGGTGTTAAACTTTTATTCACTCGTTCTGAATTATGTGGTGCTGTTCAGGCGCATGGAATATTCATGAAATTCCTATGGTTGAGGTTCCCTTGGGGTTTCTTTTGAGGGATGTGGTGTCACTTGGAATGAATAGGGCCCCAGTAACCCAATGCTTGTTAATTGAAGATTAATTGCCCTTGTAACTTAACACAAATATGATTAATGGTCAGAACTATGGTAACTATCACAGTGTATCTCAACATGAATATCAACAGTTTTGTTTTTTCATGAGAACATTGACAATAATAAGAATAATAATAATTCTTAACCCTTACGGATGATTGTCGCCCAAGTACAGCAACCATACCCATTTTCAGCTGGGCTGACTGTGACAAGTGGGGGAAAGTAACTAGTCCAAGGGTACAACACAGGCTGCCTAGGATCGAGCTTGTGATCTAACACTTGTTCCATGACAATTTTGATGCTACCAGTACTGCATTACAACTCCTGGTTGTCCTCCAACCAGTTATTTAAACAGTCAAGTGGCACTCTCAAATCAAGGAGCGTCAATGGTTTAGTTGTAGATAATAGTAAGCTTGTGCAGCGGTCTAAAACCAAGGAGTGTCAATAGTTAGTTGTAGACAATAGTAAACTTGTGCAGCGCTATTAGGAAGGGGAGGGGCCTCCTCAACCACAAATAGCCCAGCGAGCAGGAAGTAGGGTGGTGTTGTTCCTTCAGTTAATCATCCGCATGAAAACACTGATCAGTTAACACAGTTTCCTCCGGCAGCTTGGAAGTGACAGGTTTCTTACTCCGCTGCGATCTTGGAGGGAGTTATGTTTCAGATACTGATCTCATCCCTTCACCTGGCCTCAGGTACAGGGAAAAACTGGGTTGGTTGATGATGAGGTGCTTCTCAATCCTGAGATACACCGAGGGTGTGTTTGATATATCCATTGGCAACGGTTATGACTGGTCTTATGGAGCTATAAAACACAAACGATACACAGCATGTCTTCTTTGTTTGTGTATTGATGCCAGCAAAGAGAGAAGAGGCACTGATTAGTGATTTACACGCCCTGTTTATGGTCCTTGTCCATCAACTAACCTTTGGTCTCTATCTGTTTGGGGAAAATCTTAGTTTTTCACTGGATAATCTTTGTTTTTCTCATACCAGTGTCGCCATAAATAAACTTGGTATATCATTACACCAAGGTCAGAATAGTTCAGAACTAAAAATTGTTTGTAAGAGCATTTCCTGCGGTTAAAATTACATTCATTTGGTAGATTGTCAACATTGTAGTTTCCTGCTCATTAAAAGCTGTTTTAATGGTGGTCCCCCAGTGAAGCATCCTGTTGGTAAGTGTTGGATGGAAATACTTCTGACTATTTTTCCACTAGAATCTTTCGATATATTCGCAATATCGATAAAAGGAGTGAGCCAAACTGTTGTTTGAAGAATGACATGTCATCAAAGTTTAGGAAAGTTTAGATCCCCTATCATTATTAGAGAAGTTTAGAAAGCTCACAACCAACAAACATTTTGTAAATATATGTAGTACAGATATGGCCTACAAATCAATTTATTTACTTTTGAAACATTTTATACAATAACACAGATTTAACCTTGGCAGTTGGTCGCTGGTTGCTAGGGTAATTTGTGGTGACTTTTTTGGATTGGCGACCAGTTCTCTGGCGAGTCTCGTCTAATCCAGATAAAAATTGGGTGTTCTATAAGAACTATTCAAAGCACATTTTTCTTTTAAAGAACGACAACTCACTAATTTTGTGTACATATACTAGTGGACAAAAATAAGGGATCATGCTGGTGTTTATAGTTGTGGTTGGTCCAGAACATGCACAAAGAATGCTGGTAGGTTGTCAGCGCCTCTGGTGGACACACTTTTCATTGACATTGACTGTCTAATTTAAGGTACTGAATGTCATGATGATCCTGGTGTCTACTGACACTGACTGTCTAATTTAAGGTACTGAGTGTAATGATGGTCCTGGTGTCTACTGACATTGACTGTCTAATTTAAAGTACTGAATGTCATGATGATCCTGGTGTCTACTGACATTGACTGTCTAATTTAAGGTACTGAGTGTCATGATGGTCCTGGTGTCTACTGACATTGACGGTCTAATTTAAAGTACTGAGTGTCATGATGATCCTGGTGTCTACTGACATTGACTGTCTAATTTAAAGTACTGAGTGTCATGATGGTCCTGGTGTCTACTGACATTGACTCGGTCTTATTTAAGGTACTGAGTAGCATGATGGTCCTGGTGTCTACTGACATTGACTCGGTCTAATTTAAGGTACTGAGTGTCATGATGGTCCTGGTGTCTACTGACATTGACTCGGTCTAATTTAAGGTACTAAGTGTCATGATGGTCCAGGTGTGTACTGACATTGACTGTCTAATTTAAAGTACTGAGTGTCATGATGGTCCTGGTGTGTACTGACATTGACTGTCTAATTTAAAGTACTGAGTATCATGATGGTCCTGGTGATAAGAAATTATCTGATACGCTTTTTAGTGATCCCTTACTTTTTTCTTCCAGTATATGTCAAACAAGTTATCTGTTTTCAATGTTTGCCCACATCATAAGTCTGACACTCCACTCACCCCGCTCACCTGCCCCTTCACTCACCTTTCACTCACTGATAAGCACAACACTTAGAGTCAGCACTCCAATCAGCGCCATCTCAAGTGATGCAGCTTGTAAACAGCAGAACCAGCAACTTATTCTGCAGACCACCACCCATCATTATCAGCCAGCAGATCTCACCTGAGGCGAGTCGTGGCTAAGTCTACTCTGAAGGAGCCAAAGGTCTTTGATTGGCATTGAAGTAGCCCAGGTACGCAGGTACCAGGTGGGTGCGCTGTGTGTTCAGCGTTTGTACATTCATCATCTTTTCACTGACCACACTTTGGACAACAATCTGAAAATGAGTTTTGCAGATAACCTCATTCACAACACAAGACATACAATTACATTTGATGTCATCTAATAGAATAGGACGTAATAAGCTTTTCATAAAAGAACCCAGTGGGATTTCCGGGGAGGGGGTGGGGTCACTCTAACACCAGAAAGAATAGGACCTCAGTATCCTCAGGCTTGCCGTAAGAGCAAGGATTTTTGCTTTCACTTTCTCACTATCTTTAATGTGTTGTCCTTTTTCTTGATGTGCCTCTTGCACATCACATTGCGCTATGGCTGAAATATTGCCCCCTGCAATGTAA
>JAUELE010019431.1:0-16575 GCA_031471655.1 Diodora aspera
TATGGATCCTGTGTTGTCCCTTTTCCTGATGTGCCTCTTACACATCACATTGCGCTATGGCTGAAATATTGCCCCCTGCATTGTAAAAAATCATTTCACTCACTCCTTCCCCAATGCCCAGCAACTGCATAAGTGTTTTAATGTTTCAACAAAAGGCAACCCAAGCTATCTCTGGTCACAAGGTTACACCAATCTATTAATTAGAGGTTGGGAACTGGAATTTTGATGAAAAATTTGCACATTTGTTTTCTTTTCTGTATTTGACCTTGATTTCATCACAAAACGTGCTGCTTTGATTGTGATTCATGTCGGTACTCCTGTTTGGTGTTTCAGCATCGCGAGACTCAAGTAAAGAGAGGATGCTCGTGGTGTAACGTTGGAGGATTTGCAAACTTCTCAGAGGTCTTGGCTCATAGACTTACTGATGAACATCAGGAGGTAAGAAAAATACAAGAACAAATATTTTTATGCCCCCAACATATAGGGTCACTCTCTGTGTCTGTACTTACATCCCATCTGATGGTGGGGTGACGTCTATAATGCCCACATGTTAGCTCAATGAATTCTCTTCAGTTGTTTGTGAGTAGGTACATGTGCTTTGGACACTGTACACAATTTGTTTGTGAACCAGTGCAGTGTAATCTTTATGAAGGAGAAATTTGTTCACCAGAGTACACCTAGCATAAGGAAGACTTGCAGTAGTGGTTGCATACATGTCCTGGGACACACTATTTTCTTCTTGTTATACCCCGTGGGGTTCCCGGTGTAGTCACCAGAAAGAATAGGACCCCAGTATCCTCATGATTGTCATAAGAGCCGTCTAAAATGAGGATCTTTTACTTTGTCTTTCTTACTATCGATCCTGTGTTGTCCCTCTTCCTGTTGTGCCTCTTGCACATCACATTGTGCTATGGCTGAAATATTGTCCCCTGCATTGTAAATATTCATTTCACTCACTCTTCTTGTTATTGTTATGGTCATTTGATAGATTAGGTTCTTGTGAGCTCTAGATTGTTGGTAAGCTGGTGAAAAAAACCCACAACAGTACAAGAATGTTTACGCATATTGGCCTTTTCTTTCAGTATCGTGAACAATTTGGAGGGAAGTACCGTCCCGATGTCATTCCCAAACCTGAATATACGGAAGCGGTGAGTTGATTCTCAGCTTTTTAGATGTGAAAATGTAAAGATCTGTTATTAATCAGCTGTTGAAGAATTGAAACGAACAATACATCATTAATTGGGGGAGGTGTAGAGAGATTGCCTTTTGTTTTGAAATATATTCAGCTCATCTTTGATTTGAGATTATTATGGTTACTAAAAACATTTTGAGTGAATGATGTGAACTGAAATTAAAGCTTATTCTTTTATTCTCTACTTCAGGAGGAAATTCCAGAACGGGCTGAAAATACACCTTATGGTAAGATAGAACTCGTATTGCTTTATTTTAAGTGAAAATATAGAATCTTATATGGGACAGAATGGAAAGTGTTTGCACATGTTTGAACCTCGAATTGGCAACCTTTTTATCGGCAATCTTTCAGCCACATCACTACGGTCTCACCAACACCACGCTGGTGTCAGGGCTTCTGTCTCTCCGGGCTGAAAGACAGGTGCCTGGGCGGGACTCTTAACTACAACCACCAAGGCTGGCAGATTGCTGGGCCGACCTGCTAACCAATGTGCCATCCTGTGTCCGAATCTCGTATTGGAATCATCTTGTGTATTAATTGAATGTCCATATGGTTTCCAAAGCCACTGGAAGACTTGTCCTCTTCCATTGACAGAGGAATAGCTGCTAAGCAGATGGAAGGGTTTCCTTTCCAACTTTACCACAGGGATGTTGGGTGGTATGACATAGTGTTCTTGAAAATTACAGCCCCTGTAACCTAATGTTTTTGGGGTGGTAGGGTACCCAATTTATTGAGTGTTGGCTCTCCAACCAAAGGGTTGTAGGTGTGATCATTCCTGCCATTGTGAGCTTGGCATCATTTCCCAGCAGTAGTCGGTGTTTCTACATGCAGTGAACATACAATGTTACCATTGGTTTGTCAGTACCAGCTGTAGCTAGCAGGTTTTACCTCGTCAAAAATCATCCAGCTCCCCACTGAAAGCTTGCCAAGTACCACAATAGATCCAACCAATAGACCAGTCTAATGCTTGCTGCAGAATGTAGCTAAAAATTATCTTTTTCATTCACTTGTCAGTTAATCTTCCTGAACTATTTTCCTTGCATCTCGTGTTGCTTCATGGCTGAAGGTTCACCACACAATGTAAATCACTTGCTGAACTTGGCCTTTTTCAAGTTCCGTGTATGAAACAGTTGATTGTGAAATGTGATAAGTTTACAGTTCATATTGCTGTTGGTTTACAGGTAAAGATTATGTGGTGCCTGTAACTGGCTTCTTCTGCAAGCTATGCAACAAGTTCTACAAGAAGGAAACTGCAGCCAGGGAGACCCATTGTCAGTCTGAAGGCCACTTTGAGAAGTGGAAGGTAAGGACACTTCCTAGTTGTTCATCGGTATGCTTACAACTAATATTTTGAGAATTTTGAATAAACTTGAAACTACTGTGCATCTTTACTGTGAATTTGCAGTCTCATTAAAAATTGTCCAAAAATAGGACATATTTTCTCCTATTATTCTTTTTCGGGCTGAAATACTGCCCAACTTTTTAACCTGTTTACTGCTCCCTTTCATGGCCATGTATAAATCCTGTGATGTTAATCAGAAACCAAACTTTTGTTTTTCAGCAAGCCAAGATTGATGCTATTGATGACTACAGAAAGAAACTTGTAGAACAAAGAGAACGTGAGGAGGCTGCAGCCAAGAGGATCGCAGAACTTGCCGAGAAGAAACAGGAAGCTCTTGCAGCTCTTCAAGGTCTGAATGGAGAAAATGCTGGCCAGAAGATGGAAACTGATGGAGAGTCTGCCACTGAAGCCGGGGCTCAGTCTGCCATGGAGACCGAGGAGCAGCCAGCAACAGAGGGCAGCGGCCTGGTTCAGTATGAAGCTGAAGAAGCTACAGCTGAGCCCGAGAAGTCTGCAGGTGAATGGATTGGGGGTGCTGAAGGAGGACAGGAGGCGAGCCAGGAACCAAGCGAAGAGGCTGCAAGTCAGGAGGTAGAGGCCGAACCTGAGGAGGAAGCACCAACAGGTCGAACCAGACGCACTTCCAAAGGACGAGCCAAGGGTCGCACTAAGAAATAAGGAGTTGATCACTGAAGCTCTGTAAGAACTGTTCAATCGCCTCATTTTTTTGCCAAATTTTCTGCCAATTTTCCAAAGTTTTCACCGGATCATGGGAGCGAACAATTAAGAAAATAATGGTAATTCTATCACATTTTAAATATGTTCAGAGTCATGTGTATGTCATTTCTGTATGTGGGACAAGCAAGTTGTAGACACGCAAGTTTGTAATCCTTGTTTTAAACTTTTGACTCCCTTGGGATGTAACACACATTTTAGGATGCAATGCAGTTTTATTTTGTTGTGCCCTGTATCCAAGTGTAGATCCTTTCATAGTTGTTGCTTGTGTTGTTTCTGCTTTGTTACAATCTCTCGCCTTGTTGCATCATTGTCGTCATAAATGTTTTTATTTGATTCTGCAACTTTTCAGTAGTATATTGTGATTTGTAATTGTTGGATAAAGCCGTATTTCTGCGAGTGCAGATGGCCAGATGTGAAAGGTCCCTTTTTCAGAGTTTGAATCTGGTCTGTGATGACTGGGATTGCAAAGTGAAACTTTATGCAGTTGCAAGTTATAAGGGAAAGAATGTCATCGTAAGCTGCTTGTATGTGTTAGAATGAAAACCATTGGGACAAACTGGCAGTAAAATGTGTTGGACAGCACTGATCATGTTACTGTGGGTTTAGATATGTCTTCTCATATCATGAGGTCTTCTAAATGAATATTACCGCAAGTCCGACAGGACTTCGTAGGTGAATACTGTTGTTGAGCTTTTTTCAATGATGCTGTATTATCTTGATAAATTGTATTGATGGAGATCTGGATTTTGGCCACACAAGTTTAATCAATAATGGAAATATTCTGAGTAAAGTTTTGTTTACCTCACATGTGAGTAGTTTTCTTTATTTCTTGTTTGCTTTGATACTGTTTGGAACAGGAGAGTAGTTTGAACGTGTAGGCGTCAGTGGTTGTGGATTTAAACACCAAGAAGGAGAGGAGAGGAGAGGTTGAACTCGGGCACTGAGGTGACTTCAGTGGAATGTCTGAAGATTGTCAGAAGCCATGTGACATCCATGCTTTCTGGGTTTTATCAGAAGTTTAAGTTGAACTCCTGAACTGTAGTGGGTTCAAATCCTGTGATTTAGCTGAAAGTGTTCAGTTGCAACTAGTGCATTGTAAGCTGGATGTATCTTCTTTAATCCAACATTTGAGATGTTGGTACAGAGATGCAGCCACCAAGTCTTCAGCAGTTGCTATAGCAGGATCATCAATGCAGGATTTTCATATACTGGTGGTCCATGCAGGTTGGACAGCACTTGGGCAACTGCAATCGTAGCTACTCGTCTCTTTCCGTGACCTATCAGAGGACTCGTGTGCTCCTCGAGACCCGACATGCGGAAAATTTATGCATGGCGTCCGAATGACAATCGGAATTGGTAGGGTCCGATTTCGTATAGGCTTTTACGGAATAAACCGAGTGGTATCGAGCGAACTCGCCGCGCACATTTGGAAGTGATACGACCAAAAAGTTCCATCAGAAAAAAAATATGTATTTTTTTCAGTTGGTATATTGATAACACAAAAGCACTGATGTGTTACATCTGCAACTGTCGAATTTTTTGGACATAAATAATATAGGTTTCATTGAGTATTATATCAGTGAAATATGAAGGTGCGTATTAACAACAATTCAGAGTTATCATTCCTTGAAAGAAGTACGCACGCAAACTATTTTTCTTTTCTTGGATGCGCGATGCGCTAGACTCGGACCGGTCTTATCAAAATGGCGCCGAGATGCATACGAGTCCTCTGAACGGTTGCGGAAAGATACGAGTAGCTACGAATGGTCTCTGACATAATTCAACAGTAGTAATTGCAGGGGAGGTAACTCTGCCATTGTGGACTATTTGCGACACATAACAAGTCTGTCTCCATGCCAACGATACCTTCATTCACAAATATAATGTTTGAAGAAATATTGTTGCCAAATATGTGCAAGTAGTTGCAAGCGACTTTCAGCTGTATTAATCATCAACTGTTTGTGATAATTAACCCATTTTAATTGATAATATTTCATAACCATACATCATGTAGGTCTTGTAGGTATTTTAGTTATGAGCTTGCGTCGATCCGGGCATGAGGCTTCGGTGTTGCATCTGGCGATTCATGTCCAAAATGGTAGTGGAGCGTAGGGGAGCTAACTCGTGGGAGGTTCGTATGTACGAAAATGTTGTCCATTGTTTTGTATCACATCCACTTATCATGATAAAAACTGAGTCTTATCACTCACAATGTTAAACAAAGTATGGAATATTAGTAATCATCAAGATGTATCTAATGATCTGCATGGTGGAGCGCAGTGTTCCGTGGAGCGCAGTGGTCCACTGGTAGGGCGTCTGCCTACCAATCACAAGGTCCTGGGGTTCGATTCCCGGTTCTGACACTGCGTTGTTTCCTTGGACAAAAAACTTAATCATGTCTCAGTAGACCCAGCTGAAACTGGGTACCCGGCGTGGAGTGTGGATAACCTTCCGTGCACCTAAGTGGGTTGCCGAGGTTGGACCGGGGTAATGATGCTTGAAGCATTATTATATACACATGATCAATTTAGACCAGAACATTATCAGCTTTCGAAACGCTTGGTTGTCTTAATATATACATGTATATGATCAAATATTGTTTTATTTTCTTCTAGACTTAACGAACAATTACCCTGTAATATGAGATTCATGTTGCTCTGAAAACGAGTCTTAAACAATAGTTCTCTTTGAGCTACATAAAACCGACATACCATAAAGAAATGTATTGCATTTTCACATTCAGCACCAGACCGACCAATTAGCACAATCTCTTAATCCGACTCAAAATCAAAATTGAGGCTGCTCGCCATACATCGCAATTTCGTGTGCAAAATACTTAATTTTCCTATGCCATGAGAAAAGTACGTATAGGTGCTGCTTTATGTTTTATTTGTATCTGTGACTTGAAATTAGATAGTGTTTGAGAAAGTTTTGCATTGTCTGGCAGCAAATTCCACATTCTGGTTTTTCGAAGGCCCAAAAGATAGGTACATGTATGACAGTTGGGTACGGGCATATGGTACTGGCAAAGTATGCATGTTTCTCAAATTATACACTCTTCTGTTATTACTTGGTATTCAGATATTCAGAAATTTGAATTTTTAAAACTAAGCACATCTTTCTAATTTTCCTTCTTCACCTAGTGTTTCCCATCCTGTTTCAAAGTATAGATATACATGTATACGTGAAGCATATTTAGGTAATCCCGTAACAATTCTAGCTGCTTCCAGTTGCAGTTGCTCTAACCGACTGCCCTGTTCGTTCGTACTGCCATCCCAAACTTCACAAGCAGATTCAAATGTGGTCTTATAAAGACCTTGTAAATCGTAGACAACAGTTACCTATTAAGTATATATTTTAATTTTTAAACACACTTTTACAATGTATGATGTCCAGTGTATGTTATTTATTTCACTCAGATATCACCAGACCTACGTTAGCGTTCGGGAGCATGTATCCAAGTTTTGGTTCAACACTACATAAACTAAAACATAAAATCTTAATAGAATGACTACAGAGTGTCAATATGTTTCTTATATGTCTTGTAGCTTAAAGTTGGATACGTGCTCCAGAGCATCACATAATATGGTTGGTGTCTTTTGTGTTAAATAATAACACATAAGCTGTAAACTGGACATTATAAAAGTGTTTGCCTGAATAAATAACAGCTATTTCCAGTTGTCCCCACAGAAGGCAACGAATTCATGTTCTTCTCTCTCTCTTTCTCTCTCTCTCTCTTTCTCTCTTTCTCTCTCTCTCAATTTGTAATAAGTTCAGGTTGTATATTCAAGTTTTGAATTTGCACAACTGTTTTACGTTTGTGAGATCAATAAAATGTCATACACTACAAATATTGAGTGTTTATTAATTTTTCGCCGTCATTTCAGTTACTCCATTTTTGAATAAATACATTTATAGGGAGATTCCCCACATTTTGATTGGTTGATTTGTTTTGTTAAACAGAAAAAGAAAATTAAGTCACGCCAGATCTCGGATACTGAAGAACATCATCGTGTTCGGAGCAGAAACAGCCTTAACAGTGCCAAGATGTACGCCGAAACGTTAATGATATAGAGTTCCCACGCGCGTTTCCTAAGTACCGCCTCCAGACTTTCCAACATGGAGTCACGAAAAAAAATGAGATTTTGATACAAATTGGTTCAGGAAGACCGTGGGGAAGACTTCCGTGTAGTACTGTGAAAAATGGAAGAGATTGTAAGAGTCATATTAAAAAAACAGTATGTGAAGCTAAAAATGAAAAGTTTTAGTAGCGGCGCGCCACTTAAAATGCTGCACGGTAAACTTTTTTATTGTGTTTTGTTTAAATATTCTTTTAATTTCCGGCGTTATATCAAGTACACTGTGTCATTCGTTCACCTGCACCGACTGCAGTTCCGGATATTAACGAGTTAATGCCCTTGAAATTCCTACGACTGTTTGTTACATTTGCAAATGTTCTTTATACAAAATATCGTGTAGCATATTCAGTGTGTGGAGCGATTTTTGCTGATTGTGGAAAAAAATAAGTTTGCGCACGTGCCTCCTTTAGTCACGTCATGTATTACTGTACTCCAGCAACATTTATTTTCTTTTATGCAGCCTTATACACATGCATGAACAGAAAATCAAGGTGAGTGTACAGGGTATTTTATTGTTCGGGTTCGCATCGCAATTTGCTAGTCAATTTCAGCTGATTGCTAAACAATTGCAGCAAGTTGCAAATCAATTGCTTTTAAAATTCTGATCTGTTTGCACCAAATGTTAATAATTTTCATCTGAATGTGTAGAACTGCTAATCAAAAAATGTAAAACAAAATATACCCTGATGTAACAACGCAATACAGCTCAAACATAAGCAACGTCTCTTTAACGCGGGTGTCAAGTTGACGTGCAAAGATACAGCTGACATTATTCCGACTGCTCATTCGGAATTCCTGAAGCTATTACACCCATGCGGAAAAAGGTGTCATCTTAACCATTATATTCCCACCAGTGTTGGATTTAAACCAGAAACATTGCCTGGATCTTCGTCTCCTATAATCCTCCGATATGAGCGGCGGTAGTGATCATTATGAGTATGGCTGTGCTTGGGCAACAATTGATTTCTTTGGTCGACCCTTTTCGTTTCTTTTTATTATTATTATTATTATTATTATTATTATTATTATGAGGATGATGTACATTACTTAAGCGCATTTCCATACACCATGCGTATGCTCCTAGCGCTGTAGTATAGTATCTACAGATGTAGGGTATATAAAGAAGCACTGGTCAAACTGTCTGAACAGATGGGTTTTAGCTATGCCTTGAAGGTGTCAAGAGATTCACATTCTTATAGCTGAGCTGGAAGCTTGTTCCACTGTACTGAGGCATTATAGCTGAAAGATCGTCGCTCAAACCATCTGAAGGAGGTTTTGAGGACATCAAAAAGATGTTGATTTGCAGATCGGAGAGTCCTCTATGGCTGATACTTCTCTAGGAGCTCAATTAAATAGGCAGGTGCGGTGTTTCTGTGACACTTTGCCGCATATGTCAAGAGCTTGTAGATTATACGGGCTTCGATAGGCAGCCAATGTAGTTCTCGCAGAATGGGCTTGACGTGCTCTTATTTTCGTCGTCTTGCGACTGTCCGAGTTTTTTTTATTGTACTGTTAAATCCAGCCCCTATGCTAGGCCTTTTTTTGAGAAAAATGTGATTTGGAAATAAATGCCAAAAAGGACTTGTAAAAGCTTTTTTGGAAATTCCTTTTTCTGTCGTGGGTTGGGCAAGAGGTTGGAATTTTGGAAATTTGCATTATCAGGTGATCACGTGATCTCATGGCGGCCATTTTGGATTTGAAATTGTTCATCAAATCTGTGAAAAAAACAGCTTTCTCTCAAAGAAATACTGATGGGATATTGTTTTGTTCACTGGATTTTGATGGAGACATATAAAATAAACAAACACATCAATAGTTTGAATTATTTTTGTTCTTTTATTAATAAAAAGGACAGAAATGTATTTAAGATACCAGAATCGTGAAAAACCATGAAATTTGTTAAATTCACTATTTCCCGCCAACTGGTCATGTCTTTCTCCATACACGTACATTCCCATTGGATGGTGTAATGCAAGTATTAGAAGTCCACATGCATAGTTTCAAATGTGTTTGCACTATATGTTTGGTTATGCAACCCTTGCCAGCCATATATTTCAGTCACATTGATGATGGGTTGTTGGAAAAGCTTATCAATTGTTCACTACTTCAGTGGCAAAACCTTTGTTACAAGGTAACTGATTGCAATCTTCATCTTTCTAAAGTATGTGCTACATGATTTATAAACAGCAATGATTGTCTTTCATCAAATAGAGTGTTTCAAATAAAATTTTGTCCTCACTGTCTTGGTCAGCAAAGATGTCCTCCACGACATCGTCGAGAGTGAATTGTCTGCGTGGGACTTTGCAGCCCGCCATTTTACCGTTTGCCGCTTTAAAAAACGTGGAAATATCCTCTAGTGCATAGAAAAAACGATAGATAGCACTTGCAGTAAGGGTGCTGATTTTAGTGAGGAATTTATTGAGTACCTGGTGATACCGGGTACGCGCATATTAGCGACATTTTATTATACCCGGTACTACCGGGTAGACGCAATGAAAGGGTTACGGTTTTTTGGTATTGATATTTATATAGTAAGGCATACAATGTATTAAGAGACTGCATAAATCTGTTGCTTCCTAGAGATGACATATGCTGTGCAGGTTATACGAGAGACGGGAACAAGCGAAGTACGCAATGATGCATGTATGACGTCATCACGTATAACCCTTAGTTGGTATTTTTACAACTAACGCTTAAGTGCGCATGCGTTCCTTTCCGCGTTCCGCTACGAATTTCCAAGGGAAATATGGCGGCAGCTATCAGTGAATTAGATGACCGCGCGAACGTTTTTGTTGTATGTTGCTTCAAGATCTAATTGGAATTTTGTAATCCCATCGTAGCGTCGACTGTATAATGTTTAGTGTATGTAAAACAATACGCTTATAGTGATAACTTGGCACACTGATACAGTCAGTAGTACAGCCAAAGCTGGTGACGGTATGTCACCAGGAAACCTTTCCGTTTGCATTCTCAGAAATATTGGAATCCCTGGCGATTCTGACATACGAAGAAAAATATTCATTATCTTATCCGTGCTCCGGTCTTATTTAAGGTAGTGTTGTTGCCCGAGTAATACAGCGACAGCTACTTATCGGGCATCCCTACTCCACTGCTCTGCCTCTTCAACGCTTGAGTCATCAATATGTCTGTTTACAGGATCAATTTTAAAAAGCCATCTGAGTAACCCGAGGTATGCAGGCCAGAGAACGGGGTTATGAATCGTAAATTTGGGACAATTATTGAAATTCTCCTTCTTATTGACAACATAAGAGGAGTTCAGTCGATCACGATATACTCAGAACTTTAAGTGCTACATGTAGTCGGTTTGATTTTGCTTGTAAATTATTACATTCAAATTTGTACAGTACTAGCTTTGACTGATGTGTTTACGCTTTTCGAAGTATTGATTTTAGTTGTTTGTTTTTCGCGTTTCAACTACTGTATGCGTTTAAATGTCTAAGGTTTAGTGTTTATTACTGCATAACATATGTTACACATCCTATATACATATACGGTTTTACATTTTGTATTTGTACATTTGATGTAGGTTTGTAAAGCCAACACATCTTATATTCATATCTGGTGTTATGCTTTGTATTTGTATACATGGTTTAGTTTTGTTAAGTCAACACAACCTATGTTCAATTATATGTGTTTATACTTTGTATTTGTATACATGATTAAGGTTTGTAAAGTCAACACATCCTATATTCATATATGGTTTTATGTTTTGCATTTGTACACATGATTTAGGTTTGTGAAGTCAACGCATCCTATATCCATATATGGTTTTATATTTTGCATTTGTACACATGAATTAGGTTTGTGAAGTCAACACATCCTATATTCATATATGGTTTTGTCTCTGCACAAATGATTTAGGTTTGTAAGGTCAACACATCCTATATTCATACATGAGTTTTTTTTCTAATTGTACCCTTGATTTAGTTTTGTAAAGTCAAAGCATTCTATATTCATATATGGTTTTATATTTTGTATTTGTACACATGATTTAGTTTTGTAAAGTCAACACATCTCATATTCATATATGTTTTATGTTTTCTATTTGCACACATGATTTAGGTTTGTAAAGACGAAATTACGTCATTACTTCTTAATGGAAGTCTTATCTTAAATAAGACTTACGTTAAGTACACCATTCTGAAAAAGATATAACAGTTGCAATAATCAGAAATATCGCTTGTTTTGTATTTGTACACATGATGTAGGTTTGTAAAGACAAAATTACGTCATTAATTCTAAAGGGAAGTCTTACCTTAAATAAGACTTACGTTAAGTACACGTTAAGTAAAAAAGGTATAACAGTTGCAGTAATCGGAAATATCGTCTGATGTATAGGAAATAATGATTCACTAATGATTGGCAGAACCTGATATAATCAGCCGCTTCTGCAATGCAGTAACTGAATACTGTTGTAAATTCTTTGTCACACATTTTATCAGTGTGTCAGAGAACTGTAAGAGACAGCCCTAACTGATCACGTTATCCATTTCAAAGAGAAAATTGACTTTCAATAGCAATCAGGGAAATGGCGGAAGAAGACTAAGAACTGGTCAGATCGCATCACGGCGTCTGCGCATCGAGTGGCACACATCTCTTTAATCTACGAATCATTGGCATTGATTTCCCGGAAATAGAAATGGTAAAGTGGGTCAGTTGACACCTGACATCAGGACATGTTGACTTCATTGTAAGGTCATGTGATGCACGTTCTGCTCTCATATACTGCATGCTTACCAATGTGTGCGTGCGTGTGTTTATGTGTTTAGTATGTGTGATGACTGCAATGTTGGTGTCCCCTCCTCAAATGTGTGTGTATGTGAGTTTATAAACACATGTAAGGTTGTATTGTCTTCTTTATATTCAGATACGTATTCCTGTATGTCATAATATTTCAGTGTGAGATATGCGAATGCAGTGAAAGCGGTGAGGTAGTGAAATGTGGCCTACGATCGCTGTGAGCCATATTGCGACGATACTCTTACATGTAAATCAAGTTATGCAAAAAGCCAGATTAAACCCGTTAACGATGCACAGTAAAATTCTTAGCATATATCACAAACAAAGAATAAAAACTAATTATAAAATCAGCTAGAAATCAAATATTCGTTCCTGAGGGTATTATCAGTTTTATTCATTCAAACTAACTTTATTTTAAAGGAACATGATCAGAGATGTAGGTAAGCCAATCTATGTCCAGAGCTTGTCTTTCTGTTCATCTAGTAATATAATACCGTGCTGTATATTTTTCCCATTTTTTACGCAAAGATTTCACACTAATTGAGGCGATCAAGACCATGCATTTTCGGCCATCGTCTAACGCTTAAAATAGATGCACATTGCATTTGGAAGAATGTAAGCAACTATTGAACTGGCTACAACGGTGATATGCCATAACGATGACATGCGATCCGACGAAACGGTCACAATTAGACGAAACGGGAATAGATAGTTGATCCAAACGGTTACACTTTTTGGATACAACGGTGACAAAAAAAATATATATATATCCATCGATCATTACACTGAATTGTCCGTAGATTTTCGTCAAGTTTGGCGTGTCACTGTTTTAGCTACTACCAATAAAACGATGACGTCACCAAAATGGGGAAGGGATAGCAGTTAATTGTCGAGTTCGAGAAAGTAAACTTTTGGGCGAATAAACTGTAGTTAACCGTCCATTATTTGCAGTAGGATTTCGCCGTTATGTAATTGATGTATTGATGTGCTTAGTCAGACCAACTTGAACGGTTTTTTAGTTTTTGTATTGGAGATGCAACCCTGATCATGTCCCTTTAAAGACAAAGACTGAGTGGCTATGTGCGGAATACAAAGAATCAACAGACCGTTTAAAAAACATTCATGAGTATAACGTCTATTGTCCAACACGACATCGTTTCAAAGTAACACGTTCATACCGGATTGACTCTTTTAGATCTGAACTTGAAACGCCTACACTTGTGCGTAATTCCCCTTTTCATGTGAATCCGCTCTTTCAACTTTGGGACAGGCTTTCTCAAGTGACAGATATGAATGCACCTGCTGTGATTAAGCTCGTTACTGCTCGCCCACCTGCCCATTGGTACATTAAACATGTTCACATGGCGAAAAGAAATCACAGGAGAACCGAGAGACTTGAAGTTTACAGCCAGGTTTACAACAAAACGACGAATGATGCATCGATAGTAAAACAGGCTTATGCAAATTCAATGAATACAGGCGTGATCCACACAAAATGTGCCGATTTATGAATTCACTCCTTGGTTTGAAGTCAAACTCAAAGGTGTCATCATCTGAAAATTTACAAGAACTCACAGAATTATTTCAACAATCTTTCAACAGATTGTGAGAAACAATCAGTTCAACAAAGAGACTTCATAGTGAATGTCTGTTTGGTGGTCAATCCCCAACAGATTTTATGGTATTTTCAGAAAAGAAACTTCTAGACATTATCCGGTCATCGAATGCAACATCTGTGGGTGGCTCATTTCCAATGGCACTGCTCCTGAAACTTGTGAACGAAAATGCAGCCAGCAGCATTTTGCCGCCAGTTTCAGGAGTGCAATTATTCGTCCACTTCTGAAAAAAAGACAACCTTCAACAGAAAGATTTTTTAAAAAGGTTCAGGCTCAGGCTTCAGTCAACTATGCGTTTCCCATCAACGAGTTTGGAGAAGGCAGTCAACATCTGTGTCTGTGATCATTTGTGGAAACATTCTTTGCTTGGCAAGTTCCAGTCAGCTTATGAAAGAAACCACAGTACATAGACAGCACTGCTCAGCTTATGGAAGGAACCACAGTAAAGAGACAGCACTGCTCAGCTTATGGAAGGAACCACAGTACAGAGACAGCACTGCTCAGCTTATGGAAGGAACCACAGTACAGAGACAGCACTGCTCAGAGTCATGAATGATCGGCATGTGACATACTTAGCTATGTGGGACCTCTCAGCGGCGCTCGTTCTCGACACTGTTGATCATGACCTTCTTCTTAATAAACTCGAACACGAGGTTGGCAGAAAGGGACCCTGTCTAAACTGGTTGCTGTCCCATCTCCAACGCAGAACCTAGTCCGTTATCATTTGACGTACACAATCTGACAGTGTTCCAGTAGACTTGGGTGTACTTCAAGGATCTGTATTGGGCCCATTGTCGTATAAACCAGGTATCATCATCAACATATTATACAGTTTACTTCATCATTCCTTCGCCGATGATACTCGGCTTATGGATATCTGTCATGTACGCAATTTCGAGGAATCATCGAAACGGACAACAGCCTGTACAACCGGAATTAAATCTTGGATGACCCAAAACAGATTAAATGATGACAAAACAGAAGTTATCAACATAAATACAAAGCACAACCTCGCAATATTGAACAAAACAACCTTCAAAATAGCCGATTCTGACACTGAGCCAGTCAGCTGGGTGAAGAATCTCGGCACGTACTCACTTAATTGACTGAAGGGACCTTGAAAATCATTTTAGTTCTCCGTATTTTTTACTTAACCGATTTTACTTATCAATATAATGATAAATAAAAAATAAACACGCCGGGACCACAGAAAATGTTTTACTTATCCGGATTGTTAACTTATCCGGATTGTTAACTTATCCGGATTTAACGTATCCGAATTTCACTGTACTCTGAAAGCAACATGAAACATCAAATCATTCAGTTGTGTTGAACATGTTTTTCTTTCGTCTTAGGGCGATCGGTAACATCGGACATCTCATTTGATCTGATGCAACATGTGCCCTTGTCATGTCTCCTGTTATTAGGACCCATCCTCAAAATCCAGGCTATAAATAACTACTGTCTCCATCCGTCAAATACCCTGAACCCACTCCTATTCAAGACAGTCTTTTTCGAGGCGAGCGGTTTGACCAATCAGTGAAGCTTCTGTAGCAAAAGCTGGTGTCCAATCATGTTTCGCATCTTTCCTAGCACTCGGCGAAGTAAAGACGTTACATGTTTATATTTATCAAGTCATTTCTCGTGCAGTGAATGAAACATTTCACTGGTTGTCTATTTTAGCACATTTGGACTTTCCTTACACACAAAATGACTATGGTGAACAGGAATACATCCATATGATGGACTGTTTGTGGAGTCATATATATGCCCTGGATTTTGAGGATGAGGTACACATAGTACAAATAGGTTCAGGAAGAATTCTCTGGTTCTCCACTTCCACCACCAATACTGGTATCCAAATATAAGCCGAGCTAGTGCATAAGTTGCATTATCATCCGATAGGCAGAACTAAACGACATCTTCGGACAAGTTCAGCATCATTTGCTATATTTGGGATTAGCTATAGAAAAGTATCTATTCTTTGTGGCGGATAGGTCTATACCGCTGATCTTTAGTGCTGTCGATGGGACCCTAAGGGCTCTGGTTTGAAGTCAGGACAGGACTTGACCGCAGCAGTAGCAGAATAACTACTTTTCAAGGAAATGTAATCCCAAATAAAACAAATTATGTTGTATTGATCATTGCCTGAACTGTCACCGAATGTTTCCCTGTCAGGCGAGTTCATTAAATTATGAGAGCTTGGGAACGTGTATGCTCATGTAGTTCACGAGATCTGGAACTGGACACTGTGCTACAGGGGGGCATGAGATGGCGCTGTGGTTTGACCTTCGCAAACATGGCTTGAGTCCCGCTCAGTACCTCTCTTTCAACCGGGAGATTTGAGCTTCATATCATTGTGACGTTGGTAACACCATGGTGTTATGGCTGCAAGATTGCCGAAAACCACATAAAATCTAAGATCACTCACTGTGGTTGATCTACTCTGTGCATTATACTGACCACTAAACAAAAAGCACACAAGGTCAGAATAAATCGTACAGTCCCATATAACTGCCATCCTTCCATCAACAGTTGCATGCCATGCCATGCATGTTCAAAGAGGTTACGGTGCAGTTTGGCTTAACTTGAATTTGAATAGTAGGTTTAACCCCTTGCATGCTTTGCCCGGAACTGTTCCGGGCCAAAATGATCGCCATTGTGCCATGTGCCCGGAACTGTTCCGGGCCTATGACAAACACACTTTACATGTGGTCAAAGGGAGAGAATCACTAAAACTTGTGTACGGGCTGATTTAAGAGTTGCTTCCCTTGGTAAATTTGGCCA
>JAUELE010019542.1:0-16573 GCA_031471655.1 Diodora aspera
AACTTCACCAAGCTACTGGTGTGAGAGTTAGTGATCAGACAATTTGGAATAGCACACACGGATGGAACTTCCATGCACGACCACTCACGTTGACAGACCGTCCTCTTTGTGTCAAAAGCGGCAGCACTAGGTTAAGTATAGGTTAGACCACAAAACCCGAGACACAAAACAAATGGTTGTGTTAAACCATAACACAAAACAAACAAAATATGTCAGAAACTAAATAAAGCTTCTAAAAGGCAAATATTCTTGGAACTATATTATTTCACTGCATAATCGCCCTCTTCACTGAGTTCGAAAAACCTTTGCTACATTTCTACGTGCAAGTGGCTTTCTTTTCACGTGCAAGTTGGGAAACTTGCAGTTTCCAAGACCACGTGTTCGAGCATTCCTTTTGCACTCATTTAAGCCAATAAGGGCGGACATGTTTGATGTACGGAGAAGCATTTCGGCTTTAAAATTGTTTCGAACTTTATCTCAAAATCAGCTGGTAGATATTCTTAGTTTTTCATCACAACAATATTATAAATGTTTATTGCAAAAAGTGGTGGAAAACAGTAAAATTGAACAGTTGTATCCACAAATCAGTTTCAGGCTTGTCTGAAATAATATACACAATCACTTTGTGAAGATTTTGGCAAAAAGTGTTAATTTTAGTTTCATACATAATGCACCCTCTTGTACAAGTGCTATATTATCGGGGTAAATCCAAATCTCCATTGCGTTTTCTATATGTCGTGTGTCTAACGAAATTCCTGATCATCTGCTTGTTGAATTTTCTGCTGTCAATTTGTTGTAGTCTATCGTCTTCCCATGGTTAAAACATTTATCTTGTGGTTTAATTTCTAAATCTCATGAATTAATCCGTTTTGGTTTAATTCCAAAAAATCTTAATAAATTCAACAAAGCTGTCTGGCTATGTTTAATCTCTTTGGCAAAGTACTATATTTGGCTTATTCGAAATCGTATATGTTTCGACAGGGCGCAGCCAAACGGGAATGCCAATGTATACTCATTCAAATTAAAAACTTCACACCTGTTTGACGTTCGCCAGTTCGAACATATGAGCCTAGAATGCGTGGACGAAGGTATTATTTAATTCTGAACACCAAAATGACGAAGTTCAATAGATATCCGGTCTCTAGTGTGACCATTGCGGCTAGAACAGTCATCAAAACGTCTAAGAGTGAAAATGGTAATTCACACCTTGGATACTGCTGCAAAAACAGGATGTCAATAACGCGTATGGCCCCCCAGGAGCGTTAACAACTGCGGTGCATCGCCTCCTAATGGACTTACTGATGCGTCGAAACACACGATCGGGGAAGCGACGCTATAAAGTGCCAACATGGCACCAAGTCCCTGCAGAGTCTGTGGTGGGTTCGGTACTTGGTGGAGACGTCTGCCCAGCACATCCCAGACGTATTCGATGGGAATAAGGTCTGGAGACTTTGAGGGCCACTCCATGACATCGATGTCCGCGTTCCTGAGGAAATTCCTTGTCAGGTTGGCCTTATGAGGTCTGGCGTTATCATGCTGAAAGACCAGGCCTGGGCCATGAGCTGCCATAAATGATAGAAGCTCCGGAGTTATCACTTGATCACGATATTCTGCAGCATTAAGGTTTCCCTTGATAACAAGCAGCCGAGAACAGACATGTCCACAAAAGGCACCCTAAACCATTACACTCCCGCGTCTGAATCGGTCGACTTCCTGTACACAACACTGGGAGTGACATTCACCACGTCTCCTCCATACTCTGACCCTGTCATCGGCGAATTGTTAGGTGAATCTGGATTCACCACTAAACACAACCCTATTCCACTGCCTCCGAGTCCATTGCAAGTGACGTCATGCCCACAGCTGCCGTTGACCTCGGTGTAAGGTGTCAAAATGGTCGCTGTGCATTAAGATGAGCAGCTTGGAGGCGATTAGGTATGGTTTGCACAGACACATGACTAAGGAACAGTTAATTTCTGGTGGATGTTGCAGTCACAAATCGATTGCGAAGGTGACCTTACACAATATGGCTGTCTTCTGTTTGTGATGTCACACGTGGCCCACCAGGACAGTCAGCTGTGGAGCCCGTTAATTGCAGACGTGTTCGCAGATTATGAATTGTCCGACGACTGCATCCCATCACCCTCGCAATATCAGCTACGGACGTACCCGTGTGCAGCATGCCAACGGCACGTGCTATGGCACGTACCAGCTGGTTCGATCCAGTGCATTTACATAGTCGCATACCGACCTGTTCCGTTATCACTGAACGCGATTATCTGGTGACATCGTCCTGCACTGAATGGTGAACGGATAGATAAATCCCAGCATTCCATACCGGAAGTATGATAGATCAATAAGAGATAAATGCCAGCATTCACTGACCGATCAGTCAGGGGAAAAATACAGACACGTGTGGTATGTTCTCTGTCAAGGAGTATTGACATTAATAAACACAATTAGCTCCAGTAGTTTCCAGATCACACACATGAGCAACCATTTTTAAGAGTTGAAGATTTTTCACTTGCGAGCTCTTTTTCTGTTTGTTAAATCATAGCATGAGACAATATATTTTCTCTTACATATAATTGTTGACGTACTATATATGTTTGTTTGATTTTTAATGTAATTACAGGAATCTTGAAAAGTACTTAAAAGGGAGAATGTTTTTCATTATACATTTCATACTTATAACCTGAAAATATGTAAATATCTCGGCAATCTATATATCTCTTACTTATGACTCATTTGTTTTTCCTAATTCGTCTGCAAACTATTTATTTTCAAAATCTTCAGCCACTTCCCCCGCCCCAAAACATTAAAAAGTAGCTCGCTAAAAAATGTTGGAACAAGTCGATATAAGTTGCCCCATTTGGAAGCTGACAGAGGCCGGAAGCTGGATATCTGCGCGTGAGGCACGTGACAATGGCCTTTGCGCAGTGGTTAGCGTCAGGGGTGGCGCCAGGAACTCCCCCACAGGGCGGGGACCGGGGGGGGGGAGCCCCGTCAGGGAGGGGTAAAGACGATCATTTGTTAAGCCAAATACACATATTTTCAAATATCACAATAAAAGCGAAGGCGCAAAGCGACAACAATTCAGAGTTATCTTTTCCTACAGTTGGTTTTAAACCAGTTTCTTCTTGTACTCGCTTTGCGCTGGACTGAGGTGGGTCTCATCAAAAATTGGCGACGAGAGGTATACGAGTCCTCTGACAGGTCACGGAAAGAGACGAGTAGCTACGATTGGGTAAATACTGCGCCGTCCAGCGCACCGGAAGTCCCACGAGTAAAACAAACGGTGTATGATGGGTAGGAAGCAGGGCTTCTGAAAAGGATTTTATCAGGAGGTACAGAATTTCCTTTCCCTTCTCCCTTATAGTCAGCCTGTCATCATTCCCAGGACCCCAGGCCCCGTGGGGCTTCCGGAGAGTAACATGGTGTCACTTAGATAGAATAGGGCCTCAGTGACCCAATGCTTGTCGTACAAGGTGACTAAAATGGGGATCTTTTGCTTTCACTTTTCTTTCTATCGATCCTTTTATCTTTTCGCTCGATAGTTCCCTTGCACATCACGTTGCGTTGCGGCTGAAATATTGCCCTTGCAACCTAAAAACATTTTAACTTAACTTAACCGTGTCCCGGAAGAATGTACGCCCTGCATCAAACGTTCAACAATCTGTAATAGGTTGCAAACATGGTTTTTAAAAAATAAACCATGTGTATTATTATAATTATGAAATTAAAATATAATCAATATTTATATGCGGAAAATATGAACATTCATTTTGTTATGAAAATATGAACATTCTTTATATATACAAGTTGTACAAGTCTGCAAACATGAAAACGAACCGGGATGAATTGCATCATAAAATACATTGAAAAATATACTGAGGTGCAAAAGAAACGATACCAAATGATTTCAATTAGTTTCCCTTACGTCTTCATGTGATACTTGATCACAAGGGTGCTGTGATTTCAATGAGTGTACTTTGATTGACATCATGTCATTGATAACATGTCCTAATCTTGAAGGTATATCTCTTGCATATCCAACGCAGTTGTAAACATATTCAGTGGTCTCTCAAAATCGTGGTGTCGTTTCTTTTGCACATCAGTATAGTTGTTTGTATAAAAATAATATACCCATTTTGCCATTTGTACTTTATGTAACACCTCTGTCGTGATTCGTGTCGTACACGGTATCTTTTCACACCTTTAAGTATAGTTAGCGTCCCGCTCGAGGGTGATATGGAGTTTAACACACCTTTAACTTGCCAACAATATTCAGTTTAAATACTACGTTATCACCCAAAATCTAGCTCTGTCGACCAATCAGGTTCTAGTACCGGAGGAAGTGTGAACATTCTGATGTAACTTGCCAAACTCCTCACAGTGGCATAGCTTTCAAACACCACTGCCACCTCAGATGTAAATTACATTCCTCGGGTGTAAATCACAGATGTCGGGAGTCAGTTACAGATGTCCGGTGTAACCTACAATACACAGATGCAATTTACTTTCCTCTGGTATAAGTTAACTGGGGTCCGGCGCAAATAACATTTATGTTGTGTCTACTTTTGTCTCCTCCTGAGGTTACATACTCTTTAGATGTAGGTTACAGCCCTCAGATGAAAGTCTTCGGGATACAGTCCTCAGGTGAATATAACCAATATTATCATGGAGTACTGACGTCATTGTCGTCAGGTGTAGGTTACAGTTGTCAGGAGTAGGTTACAGCTTTCAACAAATGAATGCTGAGGTTACAGTTCCCAAGTGTAGGTTACAGTCCTCAGTGAGTAAATGCTGAGGTTAGTCCTCAGCTGTATGTTGCAGTTCTCATGTGACGGTTACAGTTCATAGGGAGTAAATGCTGAGGTTACAGTTCTCAGGTGTACGTTGCAGTCTTGTGTGACAGTTACAGTTCCTAGGGAGGAAATGCCGAGGCTACAATTCCCAAATGTAGGTTACGGCCCTCCGATGTACGTTACAGTTCTTGTGTGATGGTTACAGTTCCTAGGGAGTAAATGCCGAGGTTACAGTTCCCAAATGTAGATTACCGTCCTCGGATGTACGTTACAGTTCTTAGTGCTGGTTACAGTTCCAAGGGAGTAAATGCTGAGGTCACAGTTGCCAAATATAGGTTGCAGTCCTCAGGTATACGTTATAGTTCTTGTGTGATGGTTACAGTTCTTGAGGGGAAATGCTGAGGTTACAGTTCCCAAATGTAGGTTACAGTACTAGTCCTCCAGTGGAAGTTACAATCCTCAGGTGTAGGTTACAGTTATTAGTGTTGGTTACAGTTCTTGTGTGATGGTTACAGTTCCTAGGGAGGAAATGCTGAGGTTACAGTTCCCAAATGTAGGCTACAGTCCGTAGGTGTAAGTTGCAGTTCTCTGGTTGAGGTAACAATCTTCTAGTGTACGTTTTAAGGTTACAGTCCTTAGATGCAGATAGAAAATGTCATCTTTGAGTCCCGAGGTGACAGTATTCAAGGGTGCGTTACAGTTGCAATTCTGTGGATTAGGTTTAAACCTCAGATGCCGGTTACAAACCTCATACGTGTATTTAGGTTTAAACCTCAGATTTAGGTTACAAACTCTAGATTTAGGCTAGAGTCTTCGGTGTGAGTTGCAGTCAAGAGAGTACATCGATCAAACATCGATCACATGCCACATAGGATGTCTTGTCTTGCTGCTAGTGATCTGACTCCCATATTGAAGGTTGAGAATAATTGACTAGGCCTACATCCGGGTCTGTCAGCTCGTGCAACATTGTCGTTTTGGTTGACTCTTAGATGTGCTGAGTGATACAGATTCTATATCATCGCTTTGACTCGTCTGTTGAAAAAAAGGCAAACAGATCAGATTATGGTTCCTGCAAAGCAAACGATTTTGCGAGGGTTGTTTTCAGTTATCATCAAAGCAGGGGTGGCCCCAGAGTGGGGGCAGGGGGGCTTACCCCCCCCCCCCCCCCCCCCGGTCGAGGAAAATATAAGAGTTTGTCGGGGAAATGTGTATAGTTTATTGTATTATTTGAAAATGTGTGTATTTGTCGGGGATTTCAGACCCCTTGTCAGGACCTCGCCTCCACGTCGAAGAATTTCTGGCGCTACCCCTGCATCAAAGACTATTGACTGGAAGACGATCCTTTCAAATGGGTAACATTATCAGAACTGCACTGTCGGAGTAAATACTCTTCAGACTTTTGTCAAGACCCTGAGGTATAGGAAACTGAACTTCATCTAACTCTGTGATACTGCTCTCTACGTAAACGTGGCTCCAGACGCATATCAAGACCCTGAGTCAAGGCATAGGAAGCCGAAACTTTTCGTACTCCATGATACTCCTCTCTGACTTTTGTCAAGACTCCAAGACAAGGCAGAAACAAACTGAGCCTCATTTTTTACTCTATGATACTCCTCTCTGCTTAAACCTGCATTCAGACATATGTCAAGACCCCAAAACAAGGCAAAGAAAACTAAGCATCACTTTACTCTATGATACTCCTCTCTACGTAAACCTGCCTCCAGACGCATATCAAGACCCCGAGTCAAGGCATAGAAAGCTGAACCTTTTCGTACTCCACGACTCTTCCCGACCCTGATTCTATGGTTCTAGTTAGCCTTGCCTCTCCACTGAAATTAACCTGTTGATTCTATCTTAAAGATAGCAGCTTTGATTAACTTTAATCAAGATTATATTGTATACGAGAGCCTTGACTTCAAATGCATGAGTTTGTTAGTTATATAGTAAAACTTACGTTTTGTAAGTCGTTCCACGTTCCCTGAATGAGAGTTTGAAATGCCTCGGCGACGTGACTTCCGCTTTTGGCACTGACGTCGTAGTAGGGCATAGAAAACTGATAGGCTTTCTGAAACAGACATACAACTTATCTACAGGCATTGTGAAAGGCCGCCCTCAGTTCTTAGCGTTATGCACTCTTGCGTGGTAAACAGAGCTGACATGATTGGACAGCAGCCGATACAGGGGAGGTAACTCTGTGAACTACTTGCGCCACATAACAAGTCTGTCTCTATGACAACGATGCTTTCATTCACGAATATACTATTTGAAGAAATATTGTTGGCAAATATATGCAAGCAGTTGCAAATGACTTTCAGCCGTATTGATCATCAACTGTTTGTGATATTTAAACTCATTTTAACGGAAAATATTTCATAAAAATACATCAAGTAGTACTCGTAGGTATTTAAGTTGTGAGCCGGCGGACTTCCGGGCATATGACATCGGAGCTTCATCCGCCGGTTCATGGTATGTTCCGCATGTGTGAAAGGCCTCCCAAGAGTTATCTTCCTTGGAAACAGCTATACTCTCAATGAGTCTGCTCAATCCGAACAGCTGCGCTTTCGTGAAACAGGCACGTTCAGGAGGGGAAGGCAAAGAAGGCGCCTTGGCTATTGGACCAATCGGGTAACTTCTATTAAACAAACCACCAATCGGATGACTTCTACTATACGAGGCACACGAGGCTCCTTGCCTCCTGAAGAGCCTAATGTAGTTTTGTTTTGTTTTGTTTTAACGTGACTTTCAGTCAATTTTTTTCGACTGTATCGTCACGGTGGTTACAGAGGGCTCCCCTCTCTAGGAAATACAACAGTGACCCGGGTGGGATTCGAACTCGGAACCTTTTGCTTGCGAGTCCAGTGCGCTAACCACTGCGCCAACCCCGCGCCCAAAGAGCCTAATGTATTTTTTGTTTTTTTTTAATGTTATTGTTTAACGTGACTTTCAGTTAATTATTTCGACGATATCGTCACGGTGGTTACAGGGGGCTCCCCTCTCCAGGAAATACGACAGTGACCCGGGCGGGATTCGAACTCGGAATCTTTCGGTTGCGTGTCCAGTGCGCTAACCACTGCGCCAATCCCGCGGTAATGTTGCTGTGTTTATTTGTCAAGAGTTACTTCCCTTTTTAATTCCTCTCGTGTAGTTATGTTCCATTTCATTGGCTGTCTATATTGAGCAAATTTGCTCTTTCCATATACACAGAAAGACCAGCATGAATAGGAGTGAATCCAGGGTAATTGACGGAGGCACTGGAGTCATACGTATCCTAGATTTCAAGGATGGTGATAAATCCGCACAGACTCAAAACGCAAAATGATGCTATTAAACTGACACTGAGGCCCACGCTTATTGAGCAATATATAATGCTACATGTAGGTCTTTACAAACGACACGTGATCAAACAACGAACGCTTGTTAGGCTTAAAAGGAAAGTCTTTTGTTTCTGGTCTCCACGAGCGTCAATCTCGAACTCTTTTTTTGCCGGATATTAATTGCCAAGGGCAGGTAACTCTAAACTGTTTCCCGGATGTTAATGATCAGGGGCAGTTAAACTCTAAACCGCGGCTCCCCGAACGAAACAAGATGGAGAATGCCTCAGGAAACCATTTATTAAAAGTTTGTTATCTGTTCATACAGCTGATTATAGAATTAAAATAAAGATCGCATCATGGCATCATTTTTGCCTGGGGGCAAAGACCAGACACATTTTTTTCTTTTTTTAGGCCTTACGATTGGTGTTATGTGTATTGCAAATGGTTCCCATTTTAAGAAAACGAAAATGATCTGAGGTGAGCTGTAATTCTGAAAGATGTCCATGAAGGAATTGATTGTGAGACATAGTAGCAGGGAGATTCAACACAGGGAGCAGTCACTCCCTTAATTGCGGTAAAGCAGTGTCCGTTTCTTTGCGCATGCGCAAGTAAAAGGCGTCGGTTCCTGTTTCAGCTGTTAATAAAAGAATCATAATGGTAAGAAATATTGTCGATGATCATGAAATCAGCATCTGTGGTGAAAATATCGATCTTGGCTTCCTGAAATCCCGCAGTATGTTCAACTCTAGCCGTCGGTAATCGTGTGGGTCTTCCAGTCGAAGTTACATGGTATTTTTGTCTCCAAATTTGTCACAAATGTAAAAAATCTATTATCACAGAGAAAATTGTCACACATAACGAGAAGCAAATGTGATCTTGATAGGCTTTCGTAAACATCAGTAATATATTTTTGAAAATCGTCACTCTGAGCAAGAGAAGATTTCCGACGTCCCTTTGAAGGCCGGATGCTACTCTCGCAGTTCAGCGCACTGATGCGTGACGACTCTGCCGACGAGGCACTGCTAATTAGCAGTAACAGTAGTAAATCCCATTGAGTGACCACTCCCTGTGTTGATACTCGCTGGCTGAACAAAGCTGGCTGACCAACTGCTCACCGTGCAGCGTATGTGTATACTAGGCCTACCACCCATATTCATCCTGATTCCTTTTCTCTGATTGGTGGATGCAGAAGACACATGTATTCCATCAGGTCATTGCACGCAGCATGAGAAGAGCTAGATATATGTGCCTAGCTGTGTTATGAGTAGCCTACTTGAGACCCCAAGGCAAAGCATTCTGCTGGATCCAAAGTCTCAGTAATTTATATAATATATTTTAAATTGAATATACTGCAGGCCTGCCCTAGAATCATTTATAGGGGGCCAATGGGCACTTATCTGTACTGTACATTGTACATACATAATGGTGGTACAACATTGTGTACACCAGGATCATAAGGAAAGGGGAGGTAAGAATGCAGTTTTACATAAGATTTATAGTTTGTGCTCTCCTAATGCACGTGTACACATGCACTTACATTGGAGGCATCATTGTAGCCTATATGAGTTAAATAAATATTAATTAAAACATTTGCTTGATTCTTCAGGTTTTGGAATTTTAAAGAAGATTTCCGAAAGAAATATCTGGTATGAAACGAGGACATTCCCCAGATGTAACTAGTGATATCATCAGAAAGAAGACAGAACAAAGACCAAGTCCCCATCAACAGGGTAATTTAGTTTATCTAAAAGGGTTTACCAATGCCAGAGTCTGTGCTCTATACTGGGCATCTGGGTGATTGGTGCCAGCTATATGTTCCAACTTGGGATCTTTTTGATGCTCTACCAACTCAGCTGTCTACCTGGTCTCTTCAACAGATTCCTCATCCTAAATTCTGAGCTGTATCTCAGTCTGCTTCACTCACATCGTATACATATATATAGTTCGAGGTTCTGTTGTAAATTATGACCTGGAGATCCATTTTGAGTAGATTGATTAATTCTGTATATAGCTTAGCCTATGTAAGAGAGTAAACTTGTGCTAATGAAAATAAGTAGTTATAATTGCTGAACCCACAGTGGTTTTGACGGTGAATAGTGTTAAAGGAACATGATCAGAGATGCCGGTACACCAATCTATGTTCAGAGCTTGTCTTTCTGTTCATCTAGTAATATAATACTGTGCTGTATTTTTTGCCGATTTTTTTTACGCACAGATTTCACACTAATTGACGAGATAAAGCAAGAGCTTCCGTCTTCGTCTAACGCTAAAAATAGATTGTGCATTGCATTTGGAGGAATGTAAGCAAACATGGAACTGGCTAAAACGATGATACGCCATAACAGTGACATGCGATTGGACGAAAAAGTCACAATAAGATGACACTTTTTGGACACAATGGTGACAAGAAAAGATATAAATATCCATCGATCATCACACAAAATTGTCCATAGATTTTCGCCAAGTTTGGAGTTTCATCGTTTTGGCTTGTCACCGTTTTAGCTATAAGTTATAACCCATAAAACGATGACGTCATCAAAATGGGGAACATTTAGAATTCATTCACGAGCTCGATTAAGTAAATGTTTCAGCGAATAAAATGTAGTTAACGTCCATTATTTTCATTAGGATTTTGCCGTTATTTAAATGATATATCGTTGTTGTACTTAGACCGATTTTAACGTTTTTTCAGTATCTGTTCGGTATTGGAGATGCAACTTTGATAATGTCCCTTTAAGAATGATCCATATATCGACAAAAAGTAAACTGGACAAATTTTTCAGAGAGAACTGTTATACTCACCAGGCCCAGGTAGATCCCAGTCATATTACGGGGCTGTTTTCTGCTGGGCATGCTGGCAGTCACAAAAGGCATATTCTTTGTGACTGGAAGACCTGAAGCTCTGTGTGGCATGTTGGCATTCATCATACAACCCCTCAGTGATACTTGTCCATCCTACTTTCATGTACAACACCCAATGATTCTGTGCCAAATATAAGTTTTAAAATAAACTGTTTGGATTTTTATTAAACTGAAGAATTAATAACGGTTATGTTTATGACCAGTTTTGTTTTATTATTGAACACAACATATTGTATTTCCTCTAATAAGAGCGGGGTCTTTAACAAGAGCTTGGCCTTCAATATTAAAGAACTCTGTGGTAGGAATGGTACTTCTTTCATAATGGCCAGATATCCAGTAAAGGAAGGGTCAACTTTATGCTCGTCAAACAAGAGAAATCGATATTTGCTGATCAAAATTTCATTTCTGGCACTTTACTTAAAGTTGGATACGTGTTCCCAAGCTCAAAATTATGTTGGTGCGTTCTGTGTGAAATAAAATTAATAACATACATAAAGTATTAATCAGACATTGTAGAAGTGTTTGCCTAATTAAATAACGCTTGTGGTCACGTGCTACTTCACGAAGATCTAGAAAACTTTGAAGATTAGCTGGAAAATTTGAATACATTATATTTCACCCCGGGGTGAAGTATTCACAGAAGGCTTTTCAACAGGTTATTTAACCGACAACCGTGCTTTATTTTGTGTGCATTATTAATCGTATATTCAAAATTTTATGTATATTTATCATTCCAAAGGTTGTTTTTTTGAAAAGAAAACAATAAGTTTGACCACGTATCCAACTTTGTGCTCTCATGTGTGGTAAATTTATGAAAGACTTTTTTCATTAGTGAACTTTTTCTTACATTAATTTGCCACACACAATTTTGCTCAGCAGATTTCTCCTGTGTGTGGCGGCATTACGCAAAAATGTTACAATGGGATTGTAAAGGTTGATAATGAGATCTTCCAAAAGATCTAGAGTGATAAAAAGAGGTGAAAATAATAGGGACCCACAATAATAGTTAGGGTCCTGACACACTTCTGAATATATAAGGTCCCTTTTTAGAGGAAATATGGTATTAATTCCCAATGCCTATGTTTCAATCTCATTACAAGTTTTGTGATACACCTCTTCAGTTGTTTCTATCGGGATAGGCAACTTCCAAGTCTTCTCTGAAGAAACCTAAAAATACTGTTTACATGCAAAATGTTGTCTTGATTTTATACAACAATAGCACTGTAAAAAAATACCAGATTTGAATAACTTTCAAAACATATTCTTTTATACTTTTATAATGTGTGATCATCAATTATTGTAGCCAAGCAGTATCTAAATAAAACACTATCACCACACCAGACTAGTCTGTCGCCCAGACCCTAAAGCATACAAATATAATGGAGCCTGCCCAAGTCTAGATATTTAGCAAGTCTAGGATTTCAAAGCTTTAGGAAATTACGAATATCCCTGGGCTCCTTTTTGGTTTTAGTATTTTAATAGTTGTGTAGATTAATATTTCTGGGACAAAATGTTAGTCTAGGTTCAACATTTCGGTTCAAGATATCGTGTGTACGTGAATCTTGAAGTTCAATGTGTACAAACGTAATGACATTTTTATAGAGAGACGGTCGGGACAGACAGTATGGCTCAGATGTTCGAGATAGTGGGAGTCAACTGTAGATCCCTTTATTTCTGACGAGGGACGACCTATCTGATGGACTGATAAGACACTGAGACAATGAGTCAACAACGCCGGCTACATTTGCTATGCTTTGTATGTTGCAGATAACACAGAAACAGTCCATACACCGAAGCTGTGAGAATGACTGGCGAGGAGAAGAAAAGTCTGTGCATCAAGCGTCAGCAGTACACTCACCTCCTATATAGTGAAACATATCATGATGACGAACCAAAGTTTTCGGCTAAACAATATTTCAAGTCTGTGTGCAGATGCACAAAGAAGCGTTTCGTCTCTGGCGTCTTTTCTGTGCTTCCTATCATCAAGGTCCTGAAAACCTACCGCCCTCGTCAGTACCTCGGCGGTGACATCCTTGGAGGTCTCTCTGCAGCATTTCTACACCTTCCTCAAGGACTTGGGTTCGGGTTGCTGGCCTCTCTTTCTCCAATCGTTGGCATCTACACGTCATTCTTCCCCGTCATCTTCTACATCCTGTTTGGGACCTCTCCACACATCAGTTTTGGAACCAATGCTCTTATTGCACTGATGACTGCCAGTATTGTGGACCGAGAAGCAGAGACTCTCTATGGAGGGAATTTGACTTCTATCCCGGAAGCGGAAGTGCTTGAGTACAAAGTTGGTGTCGCTATGACTGCTTCTTTCTTGAGTGGACTGATTCTACTGGCAATGGGAATCTTGAGGTTGGGATTTATCACCACATACTTTTCAATGACCTTTATTGGTGGATTTACAACTGCTTCGGCTGTTCATATCCTCACTAGCCAGATCCCGAAAATGTTGAGAATAAAAATTAAAGCTTACTCCGGCGCTGGGAAGATTGTTCTCACATTTATTGATATTTTCAAAAACATCGCCAAATCAAACCCTGCAGATATCATCATAACTGCAATAAGCTTTGTCGTTCTTCTTGTAGTCAAAGTTGGCATAAACGAAAGATTTGCAAAGAAACTGAAGTTACCTATTCCGATTGATCTGATTCTTGTCATAGCAGGAACAATTGTTTCCCACTTTGCGGAACTTCATCAGCGGTTTGGTGTTGCGATTATAGGAGGTGTTCCAACAGGAATGCCAGTGCCTCGCTTCCCGGATTTGGAAGTGCTACCAAGAATTGGGACAGATAGCTTCGTCCTTTCAGTCATCATACTCGCGACGGCAATTGCAATGGCCAAGTTGATGTCTCATCTTCATGACTACGAGATTAACCCAAATCAAGAACTCATAGCGTATGGCATAAGCAACTTCGGTTCCTCCTTTTTCAGATGTTTCCCTTCCACAACTGCCCCACCTCGAACAATGATACTGAGCTCCTTAGGGGCCAGGACAACACTAAATGGTATCCCATGTGTAATTTTCATTCTGATAACCGTCATGGCCGCTGGACAGCTCTTTGTGTCCCTACCCATAGCTGTGCTGGCTGCTATTATTGTTGTAGCAATCAAGAACCTCCTTTTGCAAGTGAAACGGCTTCCACAGATATGGAGAGAAAGCAAACCTGACTTTGCCATCTGGTTGTCCACGTGTGTGGTGGGGACGTTTGCTGATCTCCAGTATGGCATTGTAGTCGGAGTCGGCGTGTCATTCCTGACGGTTGTAATTTGCACGCAGATAGCAAACGGAGAGGTGATGAATACAGCCGCAAATGAGGACATTTTGGTAAGGAAAGGCAAGACTCATCAGCCACAGCAACAGAATAAAGTGAGAATATTTTCATTCAACTCGATTCTATATTTTGCTAATGCAGAAAAGTTCAAGAAAGAGATCTTCCTGAAAGTGTTTCATCCAGGATCAGCCATATCCAAGATTGTAGAGCAAAAAGATGAAAACCAAAATACACAGAACGCAGGAACATTAACTACTAGATTGTGTAATGAGATATGTTACATCGTTATAGATTGCTCTCGCATCACATACATTGACATTGCTGGAGTTAACTGCCTCCGTGTTGTAGTTGGGAAGTATAGAAAGGTTGACACGGACGTTTATCTGGCTTGTGTTGGTGACTATATGTGGAAAACACTCGAAAAGAGTGGCTTCTTCGATGCTGTTCCAAAAGAGCACGTGTTCTTTGACATCTGGGACGCCCTGGCGGCGGCAAAAGAAGACTCCCCATTTATCGGTGAGACGGTAATTACAAAGTTCTAATTCTTCGACACCAGGAACCTAATTACAGAATAACATTAATTATTCATGTGCAGTTGCAAGGAAATTAATATTCTTTCCTTGCTGTGGAACTTTTCACTATTTAGTGGATCGAGCGGGACAAGTGAAGCAAAGTACATTTTCCAAAGTTACAGCAACAGCATGTTGTAAGTTAACGATCAAACTCGCGGCCTGACTATAGCTGTATCACTCCCCCCCCCCTTTCCGCTAATTTTTGTGTGTAAAACTGCATTAACTAATCATATTTCTCTGCATAGTTTATTTTAGACGTCAGTATACAACAGATACACCAACAGTTCATCTGTAATCATTTATTTGATATTTGATATCATGGATACAATAGAATGTGTAAAGTGATGGTCTGAGTATGACAATACAATTATACGTGCACTTCTTGGAGGGATACCGGAATGTTTGGATGACATGTCTTTTGATGTATGGACTAACATGATTTTAATAATAGCCACCTTTGTCTACAAATAGAGACGATTGCTTTATATGTTTTATATGTCAATGTTATCTTCTGTTGATCTCCTGTAATATATTAAACTTTGTAAAGCTGTGTTACTTACATTGTTAACAAAAAATATTTACATATAATGTATCTTCAGAACATGGAAGAAATAAAGAGAATCTATCTATCTACAGTTCATCTGTAATCATAATTCTCTGCATAGTTTCTTTTGGACGTCAGTATACAACATATACATCTACAGTTCATCTGTAATCATATTTCTCTGTAGTGTTTATTTTGGACGTCAGCATACTACAGATACATCTACATCTACAGTTCATCTGTAATCATATTTATCTGTTATGTTTATTTTGGACGTCAGTATACAACAGATACATCTACAATTCATCTGTAATCATATTTCTCTGTAATGTTTATTTTGGACGTCAGCATACAACAGATACATCTGCAGTTCATCTGTAATCATATTTCTCTGTAATGTTTATTTTGGACGTCAATATACAACAGATACATCTATAATTCATCTGTAATCATATTTCTCTGTATAGTTTCTCCTGGACGTCAGTATACAACAGATACATCCACAATTCATCTGTAATCATATTTCTCTGTGCAGTTTCTTTTGGACGTCAGTATACAACAGATACATCTACAGTTCAGCTGTAATCATATTTCTCTGTACAGTTTCTTCTGGACGTCAATATACAACAGATACATCTACAATCCATCTGTAATCATATTTCTCTGTATAGTTTCTTCTGGACGTCAGTATACAACAGATACATCTACAATTCGTCTGTAATCATATTTCTCTGTACAGTTTCTTTTGGACGTCAGTATACAACAGATACATCTACAGTTCAGCTGTAATCATATTTCTCTGTAGTGTTTCTTCTGGACGTCAGTATACAACAGATACATCTACAGTTCATCTGTAATCATATTTCTCTGTAATGTTTCTTCTGGACGTCAGTATACAACAGATACATCTACAGTTCAGCTGTAATCATATTTCTCTGTGATGTTTCTTTTGGATGTTAGTATACAACAGATACATCTACAGTTCATCTGTAATCATATTTCTCTGTAATGTTTCTTTTGGACGTCAGTATACAACAGATACATCTACAGTTCAGCTGTAATCATATTTCTCTGTATAGTTTCTTTTGGACGTCAGTATACAACAGATACATCTACAGTTCACCTGTAATCATATTTCTCTGTACAGTTTCTTCTGGACGTCAGTATACAACAGATACATCTACAGTTCATC
>JAUELE010019653.1:0-16567 GCA_031471655.1 Diodora aspera
TTTGTTCGATTCTGTTCTGAAAACTTTTCTCATTACGTCGGTAGGGTTTTGCATTAAATTTGGCAATCCGACTTGGAGTGAAAAAAAAGACAGTCACGGACACTTCATTTGTGGTTCTATCGGTGATGACACGGTGACGACATGTTTTCATGCAAGATGCAAAAAGGCTATTCGTCCACACTGTTAAACCTGACAGGAGTCGTGGACAGTATGCTCAACTTATAATAGGTTCGAAATCGATTTCAACCAATTATTAGATGAATATGCAGTCCTTAACGGCGGGCAGGTATCAACCAAAAACGACTTAATCGTCAGCAGCTAAACTGACGTTGATGGTTGGGTCGGTAAATTATTACGGTGGGTGGGTACAGACTGACAACAACAACTACTGTACATTTATCTTATAATCGGTTTGGAGCGAAATTAATCTGTTTATAAGTTGAATTTGTCTCGTTAGTTTTTACATTGCACACGGCCGCAACATTAATGTTTTGCACTGGATTTGCGTGTTTTGTGATTTTCCAAACACAAAAGGAAAACCACAATTCTAATCAGTATTTAATTGTATATACACTCTTCGAACAAGTAGGAGATATTTGAATTTGAAGATAAATAACAAAATAATGATTTGTTCAGACTACAATCACCGCCTGCAATGAAGATAACAGTAATTGGTCTACAGCAGAGCACCGAAACGTAGCCAATGGTGTACGCGTGCAGCACGTGGAAGTCCCGAACACGTGGCCGGGGTGCATACTCGAATTTGACACTTTAGAGAAAGGTCATCGACTCCCTTGTGATCGAAATTTCTTTCATTCTGATAGCGTCCGAGTGTAATCCTTTGTTGATTCTATTTATCTGAGTTATCATGTGATTGCTTTCTTTGGCAACGTTCAGAACAATACCAGACAATTGAGTACTGACCATCTTTCGAAACAGCAATACATTATTAAATAACGATAACGTCGTGGCACATTTTCCTTAACTTTATTCGAAGTTTCTTATAAAACGTAATTTCAGTACAGAAAAATGTGAGACACGGTTAGTTGTTTATGCCCGTGAAATGTAATCTGATTTTTCCCAAATCGATTTGTATGGCTGTGTCAAGAATGTCTGAATCAAAACAGATTGAATTACGTTCTCATAATGCTAAAATAGCTGCCGAGTGCCACAGAAAGTGTGTAAAGAAGACTTACAAGTCACCAAAGAGAGTCTGCTTCAAGATCGCAATGCTTTGGAAAGGCTTTCGTTGCTGGTGTCAATTTTCTTTCACAAAGTTTAAGGAAGTGGCTATCTATTGAAATTAAAGAACGTTTAAATTAGAATCACCGAAATGCCGTAGGTGCGACACATTTGCCACATTAGAAGTTGATTCGCTGCTACTTGTAAATAATGATAACTGAATTTGAGAACTGCATTTCATCGAAGAGCAAATGAATGTTGCTGCTTCGAATTTGTGGGACATACTTAAAAATACTAAAACAATATGAAGATAAAAGTTTGCACTTGTTCCTAAGACACATGAAATACACAAAGTCACCCCTTTCTAAAAACACAAGAGCCGTCAGTTCTTTGACCGATAAGCCTGATACAGGCACAGTTAACAAGCAACCCTTTGTGAGTTTCAATTTCCTAATGTTGTATTATTTTTGTTTTAAACCTTGCCTTATTTGTTCAAGTTCATGTATATGTTATACTCACCCCATCCAATACTGTCATAAGCTTGGAAACGTTGTTAGAAACAACATTGAAACGCAGCAAAAAGACGAATTAAAGAAGGTTGAAAATCATAAAGTTGCTTGTTGGCACATAGGGCCTTTTCGACTCTAACAATTTCTGTACCTGAACCCAGATCTAGGCGACATATGGAAGCATATGTTTCCAGAATTAGTACCAGAATCCTGACTTTTCAGATTTCTGTATGTCACGTTGTCCTATTTTACCTTCAAGCAGTATTATGTCGAATACGAAGTGGTCTAATTCAGTTCAGGCATCTAGCTGTCTTTGACTCAGGATGTGGATGGTGTTGCCTTCAGGTGCTGTCTTGAAGAGTTGCCTTCGCATAGAGAACGCCAGGAGAAAGTGACTCAAATGCAAGACTTGACGTTACCCAACTATTGAGAACTTCTAGAGTACATTTTTCAGCCATGAGAATTCGAAGCACCCTAAACACATTTTGTTTTCAACGTTGTGAAAATATGTGATATAATACCTGGCCAGAGATGACTTCATCTCTCGGGGCTGTTATTTCAGAACATCCAAACTTTGCAAATTATGTTGTTGAACTAAGACGAGGAGGCTCATCACTTACTAATTCGTGTGGCATGGAGACATGGAAACTATTTAAAAGTCAGTCACTTTGTATTGACTCATTGATCCTGTACAGTTTCACGCTTTTGTTATATCATGCGCGCAAGTCCTCTCGCCACAGTTTCTCTTTTTTATTTTGCATTTTCATTCCAAATCTACTTGAAGAGATCCATGTGCATCGCGTGCGTTTGTAGCCCATTAGTAAATGTCAGTAGTCGTTTAGGTGCATGTACATCATGTGTAGTGATATTTTGGGAAAAAACAAATTGTGTTTTTTGCAGCACCAAAACAAAATAACCTGACTCGAGTTTTCTTATGTGAATACATATATTTATATTTTTATTCGTTCATACTGTTTTACCGGAAGCCCTGTATTAAACCAACTTTTAAATATTAAATAAAACTCCACCCCCGTAGATAGTTATATAAAGATAACCTCAGTCTCCAAACAAAAATGAATGTACAGAAAATCCAGCTTGATATTTGCCTTATGTCACCAAAATGATTTTGTATTTCCATTTCAGTCTTGTCCATTTGCCGATGGTCATTACTTTTACAGAGATGACTCTCAAATGGAGTCTACTTTTTCCCTTCTTTGCCAGAGGTCAGATCCTTTAGGCATTGTGGTTTGTCTTCTTCTAGATCGGTTATTCTATTTGGTACGAGCCCGTGGCAAGTTTCCTAATTTTATTTTATTCCAAAGGTCAGATTATACATGTCTGGTTCCCTCGACATTTGGTCATTTCTATATTATGCTCCTGGTAGCCAAATATAGGCAGATTTTGCACAAGAGTCGAAACGGCGTGCTCAGGGAAGAATTTGCAAAGTTTGGAAGGTGCACGCACGGTTACCGTAGTTCACCAGACCCGTGCACCTTTGTGATTAATTTACCACATGCATTTTACGCACGTATACTGAGGGAGAAATGAATGGACGCATAATTATTTGATATTTGAAAATAATACGACAGGAAGCAAACAAAGTCAGAATATAACTAACACGCCTATACAACTATTCATCCATCCGGCAGCAGTTGCATGCACGTGGGTGTGCATCTGCGCGATCGAACCACAACAACAGCATCTATTATGTCTTGGACACGTCGATCCAAAACATCCCACACATGCTCAACTGGGCAACGGGCGGGCCAAGGTAATATCTGAAGGATATTTTGCTATAGAAAGTCCTTGAAATACACGTGCAGGATGTGGTTGGGCGGTGTCGTGTTGGAACAGTCCACCGTTGGCGTCAATGTGTGAAACTGACGTGAATCTGGTCTCCACATCTATTTCCCGTCAGTGCACAAGCAACATAAACTAGAGCCGTCCTACCACCATCATGGACACCGGCCCACTCCTGGACGCTACCACCGCCAAACGCAGTGTGGGGCGTAACGTTCATTCCGACGTATGTTAACACGCGTACGTCAATCAGCTCGTGTAAGGAGGAACGGGACTCATTTGTGAACAGAACTGTAATGTTTGATATCATCATGACTGATGTGATGATAAGGAAATTGAGAAAGGAAAGTCGATGATAACAACAACAGTAGATTTATTGAACACTGGACGCTGACATGATGGTACAGACGACTCTCTCAGAGTGAGGTTCTGACCTTTGACCTACGTAACGTCATAGATAATATTTACGAAACAACTCATTATTATATTGCAACTACACTACAAGAACGGTCCTCAATCTTGCGCGTGCTCATGTCCTACCTCTGCTGACGTCGCATTGAGCGAAAAGCCCTGCCTCCCGTAGCCTGTTGCTGACAGTTTGGCCTAAGATACTCCGTAGCACACAAATTCTTAGATATTGTTGTTGTGGTTCGATCGCACAAATGCAGCAACCGGATGTAGCGAACTTGGGCTGCAGTCATTACCCTGGGTCAACCTGACTGAACACTTCTTGGCTTGTTCACAATGACCACGGTGTGGAAATTGTTTACCTTGACGCACCAAAGTGCCTTGCAACATCCGTCTGTGTTGCCCCTGCTTCCAATCGGCCAATAGAGTTATTGCGTTGAACATAATTCAATCTTAACATTGTTCCGTCATCTACACTGTCTTGATGTGCAATGACTGAATCACCACTGTGGGGGCCTCTTACATGTATGCCACACATACAGAGGGGTCGGTGTGAGTATGTACAGAACAACTTGATGCACGTGTTGTTCAGAATTTTGCGTTTTGGTGAGTTTAGTGTTGCATCCATATGCAATGGGACTGTTGCCTAACGTGTTTGCATTAACAATCACACACGTATTAAATAAAATATATGTCTGTCTGTAAGTGATCGTCAAACTGGCATGTATACTGCTGTAGGTTTTGGAACATTTACATGTTTACCAATATAAAGTTTCTTTTTGTTTGGAAGAGTATATTATTATCCGTAGAAAATGGTCAGAACTGCTGTGTGTTTCTGATATGCATGTGTAAATAATGGCGTGATCATCTATTAGTGTACATTTCCTTTGAGAGACGGATCCGTGTTGCTAGTAGCCTTCACACATCAACATAATCCAGACTGACCAAGTGACATTTCGAACCAATTATCGGAATGGACAATTCACCAGATCCAAATTGAAGTTACAACAACATACTGGACAAATGTACTGCATACCTTACACATAATTATGTCAGTCTGATAGAAGTCGTTGTGAATATAACGACATGATAACATACAGTCATGATATAGATCTCTTATTTGTGGACCTTAAATTGCGTCAAAATAGTGCACATGTCTTATGCCAAGTCGGACTTAATTCAAATTTTCTTTTCAGCTGTAAGGTTGTAAATTGTTTCCCACCCTGCTTGGTAGTGTCGCCAGGTTGTCGCCTACATGACATGCTGCGTTTGACAGCATAAAGTAACTGCATTCAATTCCTCTTAGATATTAGTCAGAAATAATTGATTCAAAATTGATCAGCGAAAGAACATCAAGCTGTGTATAACGATGACATTTAACTCTATAATTAGTTCACCGTTAACAGTGGCAATCACAAATGCAATTTGTCATGTAAAGTGTTTGGAATTTTCATTACACCATGTGTACAATGTTATCGTACACTGTAGATGATGGCGCTACACATAAACCCTTTCGAATTTTCTGAAACCAGAACTTACAGGTAGACGTTTCACTCGTCTCTGAAGTCTTAACAACCATTTCAGTAGCTGCAGGGTGTCAATGAAGCTGGCCAAAACATGAGAATGACCTTAGCAAACAATGACGCAAGTATCGTGCACTTATTACATACTTCACCTCAAATATTGACCAACATAACATCCACATTCATTAACATCGCCGGTCGTGCCATGAAATAATTTGTCTGCCAAAAAACGTGTACGCTGACACAGCCCATACCAATAAGTAGTAGCCCATAGCCGGCTGCCTGAGCCAATACCACTTTATCTGTATTAACAAATGAGTAAGTTGTCCTCAGACACAGGCAATACGTTATCTTTGATCAAGCATATAATTTGTTTTCATCCGTGCAGATATAATCGTCAGACTGACATTAATTCTGGAAATGCTGTACCACTGACATTACGTATCGAATGATGTGTAATTTACCTTACTTGAGATGTACCCTTCAACTTGTTTGCCAATTCAGACACCAGATCAATCAACTGACATCCATTTACATACTTCGCCAGCGGCAGATGATATTGACTTGATCTTTTAGATTTTGCAATAATTTATCATTGGTAAGCTCTGTTGCAACCTTTAAAACAAATGTCAACGTCCACGCGTACGGTAAGTGGTCAGAGCATTAAGCGAGAGTCATAGATTTAGTTCTAGTATACCATCACTAAAACGAAAATAAACTATGTTACCAAAGTCTTAAACTTCAGAAGCTAAATGCATTTGACTGCAAATGCACACCTGTTCACATCTATCCAGGGAACAACATCTGGTAACTTGTATTACCTTTAGAACAGAACCAAAATTATTCAGCTGTCGCTTGCTCTGTATTACCTTTAGAACAGAACCAAAATTAATCAGCGGTCGCTTGCTTTGTATTACTTTAGGAGCAGAACCAAGATTAATTAGCTGTCGCTTGCTCTGTATTACCTTTAAACAGAACAAGATTAATCAGCTGTCGCTTGCTCTGTATTACCTTTAAACAGAACAAGATTAATCAGCTGTCGCTTGCTCTTTATTACCTTTAAAACAGAACCAAGATTAATTAGTTATCGCTTGCTTTGCATTTCCTTTAGAACAGAGCCAAGATTAATTAGTTATCGCTTGCTTTGTATTACCTGTAGAACAGAACTACGATTAATCAGCTGTCGCTTGCTCTGTATTACTTTGAATACAGAACCAAGATTGATCAGTTGTCGCTTGATTTGCATTACTTTTAGAACATAACCAACAGTTGTCTCTTGCCCTGTATTACCTTTAAAACAGAACCAAGATTAATCAGCTGTCGCTTGCTCTGTATTGCCTTTAAAATAGAACCAAGATTGATCCGTTGTCGATTGCTTTGCATTACTTTTAGAACAGAACCAAGATTAAACAGTTGTCGCGTGCTCTGTATTACCTTCAAAACAGAACTGATATTAATGCGCTGTCACTTGCTTTCTATTACCTTTAGAACAGAACCAAAGTTAATTAGATGTTGCTTGCTTTATGTTGCCTTTAGAACAGAACCAAGATTAATCAGCTGTCGCTTGCTTTGTATTATCTGTAGAGCAGAACTAAGATTAATCAGCTGTCGCTTGCCCTAAAGTACCTTTAGAACAGAACCAAGAGTAAACAGCTGTCGCTTGCTTTGTGTCACCTTTGGAACAGAACCATGATTAATCAGCTGTCGCTTGTTCTGTAATAAGAGTGATTTTATGAAAGAACCCACAGCTGCATCATTAATGAACAATCTAGATACGGGACTAGTATGTTAACAGTTGGACTTAACTGTCATTAATCCCAGCTGCCTTGCATGTAAATCCCTATCCTAGACATGGTGTTGGCCACTTTCCTTTATCACAATTCAATTACTGGCCAATTTCTACTATTTCTAAATGCTTTTCTCCATCTGACACGCGTCAGTATATCAAGGATCAACTTTCTGCAAAACATTCTGGATGAAATGAACTGGCCTTGCAACCCAAGACCAATCTCTTCCTACCCGCAAGCGCCAAGCTGTGATTATCGGTAAGAATAGTTCAATGGAATGTCGTTTATAGCATCAGTTGGGTGAAGCTGTCCAAGATCGTATGAGGAAATGTTCTGCTTTGGCACAAACCACAAAGAGACACGATGGTATGACAAGGGCATTTTACTTTGCCAGGTTTGTGGCTTTAGCTCAAGGTCCATCCCTCGTGTAGCGCGGAAGTAAGTGGCAACATCGGAAGTAATTCATACGTTGAGCTCTATGGGATGTATGGGCGTCTAATGCTATCAGCTCATGCATACGGGCCCAGAATACGCCATTCCACAGCTTACGGGGCACGAGAGTTCAACAAAACTGATCTCAACCTTCATTCAAATCGAATTTTGATAGTGTGAAACTGACGATCTGATATGTTGTGCACAATGATTGCAAATTACGAATACCGATGTTCGCAAATCGGGTTGAAATCGCATTGAGCGCGATCGCAGTATTCTATTTTGTCGCTAGAGTGAAAGATATACAGTGGATGTGCAAGTAGCAAGACAATGCTTTAATTCATTTCGATAGGGCTTAAATCCGAGGTTGATACCGACTTACACATGACGATTATCTGGCTCTGTGTAGGCTATCTGCCAAAGGTTGCACTTTGATCAAAACAATATCAATTGTCTAGCCGCCAGATTCATATGAAACATGTCTGATGTACATCGCGGGATGAATCCACTTACAGGTTACGTTGACTCCTCATATCGGCAGTCTCGAGCATGGACTTAATTATGATGCATACCAGGCGGCGATAGCTGGTAGCAAGAGGCAGCGGACTGGTATAACGCGTGTAAAATGGCCAGATCGACCCTAGCCAGGGCCAGTCTGTACCTATGGACAAGGTTGCTCCAGTTGTTGCAGTCGACCAATAGGCATCCCTGCTGCAAAAGACTGATGGACGGGGACCCAAATACAATGGCAATGTGTGTTGCGTTGGTCATACCAACATTAACAGAGAATTCATAATTTACGCTTGCAGTGAGCAACATACTCATGAACTGATGGTAAGGTCTTCGAGGACAATCCTAACTAGCGCAGTGTTGTAGACACTTTACACAGCCTGCACCTATCAGCCTAGCTAAACTTGTCGCTACCCGTTTGCAAAAACAACTAATAAAGGTAGAAATCAAGTCTCATTGCACTATGTATGATCATGTACTGTGTTATTAATATTCAGGAACGCATATGAAGCTAAGATTAAACATCCGAACAACGGTAATATAGACCGTCCAATATGTTTCTGTTCAGCATTTGATTAACACAAGTTCAAATTAATAGGCTGATTCCTTGCATTGAAGGTCATGTGATCTTAACAAAAGTGATTTGGGTAGTGAGTTCTAAGTAATCACTGCAAATTAGTTGTGAGAAGCGCTGTTGTCTGAATGCTGGTATAGAGCGTTGAATATAAATTCTGCAGACGTAGAGATTGTTATCAGCGTGATGAGCACTGTCTGAGAAACGAACGAAATAATGATATCAGCGACAGATGCATTCTAACCGACATCAAGAATATTATTTCCTCATTGGAAGCCAAAACGAGATGCCAAGTATTAAAGATTAGCACTGGATCCTGAACCCGTATTGACAGCTCTGAGATAAGAGATTTAGCACTAATTATTTTCAGTGTCTATGTCACAAAGACGTCGTCATTTGCTATCCCGTTGTTTTCGTGCCAATTTGTTATTATATATTGAGTGAAATGCAGTATTAAAACTATACTGACGTCCAAAAGAAAGTATACCAAGATTTCGAGAGACTGCTGAATAAATTCACAAATGCGTTGGATATATAAGAGATATCCCTTCAAGACTTGGACGGTTTATCAATGAGATGATGTCAATCAAATTACACTCGCCGAAATCCAAGCATCCTTTTGATCAACTATTGCATAAAGAAGTGAGGGACAATAGTTGAAATCATTTGGTATACTTTCTTTTGGACGTCAGTATATGTGTTTAGCTTTGCATATGAACATATTTCCTTCCGTCTCAACCGTTCTAATCTGTGGACTATAACATAAACTATCCATTTATCTATTACAGTACGACTCACAAGAACGGAAATACATGGTACTTTAGTTTTTGTTATAACAAATATTGTACTTGATAACGCTGCTGTAATGGAGCTTTTAGTTGTTTGCAATGAACTCCTAGCAGAAGATTTTTCTAAGTGTTAGTAAACATCAATAAAAAAATGTTACTTGGGGGGAGGGGGGGGGGGGGTTGTTAAGATCCGAGCTGAAAATATGTTGCCCCGTCTGCGCTGAACCACTGATTTAGTCGATCAGATCGTGTGCGAATTTATCGTAAAGATCGTGTGCGATTTGATCGCAAAGGTCTGCGGTGGCCTTAAGCCCTAAGTCGTAACTATTGTTATACGTGCCGATGGTAATCGGAAGTCATGCGGAAACATATCGTTACGGGCCCGCAGGCACAGCGTAGGAGATGCCGATAAATTTGCCTTGAGTCAAACTCTTAAGTCTGGTGTCCATATACCCGCAACTGCCGTAACTACCGTCAGGCGTAAGCCCTAAGGACACAGCCCGTGTGTGTAACCATATGTTCAGTTGCCGGGGGTATCTATCCTCGAAATCCAGGGTACAATTTACTCTTGTCTCCATCCGTCAAATACTCTGGAATATTCACGACGATCGTTTCGAGGCGAGCGGTTTGACCAATCAGTGAAGCTTCTATAGCGAAACCCTGCGTCCAATCATGTGGCGCGTCTCTCCTAACACTCGGCGAAGAAAAGACGTTATGTGTTTAAATTTATCAAGAGTTACTACTCATGCAGTTATATAATTTTTTATTTGATGTCTATATTTAGCATTTTGAGACTTTCCATTCTCGCAAAACGATCGTCGTGAATAGGAGTGAAACCAGTGTACATGACGGATCGAGACAGGAGATCATTATACCCTGGATTTCGAAGATAGGGCGTACCCGCAGCTAGTCAAAACAATAACGAGCTGTAGGCCTAATCACATGAAGACAAACATGACAAAACAAAATACAATGCTTCAGCGCGGGAAATATATGTCCAGTATTTTGTTCTACTTAATTGGATTGCTCTCATCACGTAGCACACCATAGCGATGTTCTATGACCCCTGCATGTTATGCAAACTTATCCAGAACACGTTCATAATAGGTTGAACTAATGTATTTACTTCAATCCAATCAAATCCCCAATCTCGTTGTTTCACGAGCTCGTGCATTTTTCCTAAATTTGATTAAATCTGAACTAATTTGAAGTCAGCTGCACATTATTATCACAGCAGAAAAATGTAATGCAATATACTGAAACGAGTTCCTTACTTTTATATCACGACTTGCAGTGTTTGATTAAGTACAGAAATCTACTGAAAATACGCTGCAGTTACTTGTACAAAAACTGACAACAACATTGAATCAGTGTGTAGAGTTGTAGACCAACAGTACACAATCCTTCTGATGTAAATCATGCGCATTCACATGGATATGTTTGTTTCGTTTGTAATATCTGTAATTAATTCAGGTACCTTAAGGGTACCTTTACTGGCTGACGTTGATACCATATTCTGTGAGGAACTTTGTACGCCTCTAATAATTTGTTTCATCAGATACACACGAGGCTTTGTTCCAGGAACACATGTGTGGGTTTTTTTAAAAAATTATGAACATCTTGACATTTTCGGTACATTTGTAAAAGTTATTAATGGCAAATACGGTAATAACAGATTTATTGTTCTCGTGTTCTGTGAAAGCATCAATTAACATGTTCACTCAACCTTATCAGGTATCCGGACAGGGACATAATTTTGACAATGTTGTTCTTCAGTTTACGCTTTCCTGGCGAGATGCCATATTATTGTGGAGCTAATGTTTGCCTGAAAATATGTCAAAACTATCCCATCCTGGCGAATCATACATAATATGCAACAGTTGTCAAGGCAAAATTTGAGTTTGATATATTTTTTCGAATAGTTTTTCTTCCCAAAGAAGATTATTTAGAAAAAGATGTATTTCAAATTAGTTTTGGCAATATTGGAAACATAAAGCTATTTTAGGTTAACCAGGCATTCTTGCCTTCGTCAGTTCAAATTTCTCGTATCAATATTGATCGTCAGGATCATATTAAGACATGATGAAAAAAATGAAGTATTCAATTCCACAGCATAAATAAAGACATTTAATAATCGTGTCCTCGGAACATTTGTATTTTCCCTGATGGGCTACACCAATTTGTGATTACAAGAGAAAGCAATTCTCCTGACGCAGGTGTCATGTCTCTGATACATGAAACTGAATTCAGTGATATGAAAACTATTCAGATCCATGCTGCTACCACTCAAGCATCGATGGAAACAACATCCTTAGCAGAATATCGACCTCAGTTAGTATCCGATATTGAACGAATCTTTGTGAAGTATAATGTTAATAACAATTAATGTTTTGACGGATAGCTCCTAAAGAATCGTTATTATGATTAAATATGTGACCTTGAGTTCTAACGGCTTGTTTAGTCATGTTTCGGTAAGTTATATTACCCAGGCAATCTGTATCATGTTTTAACTGTAGTATGGGAAACTTCGCTGTCCCATTGATATTCGCGAGTAACGACTGACAATAACATGTCGTAGTAATATAACCAATTAAAAAGAAACAATGATGTGTACAGGTAATGAGAAATAGGAACATGAAACCAATCTGAATACTCAGGAGCGAACATCTTCGAGAAGAAGGAAGCTCACCAAGCAAAGTACACCCACCGCAGACCTTTGCGATCAAATCGTTCATCATAGATTACGCGCATGATCTGATCGCAAACGATCAAATCGTTGGTGCACCGCGCATACAAACGACGAACTATTTGATCGTTCACAAGTTTTAGTCACCTGACTGAATTACAATAAATTAATTGGTTTTTGTCGCCCCACGTGATAAAATCTCGATCCATGATTAGAAGTTGAAAAAAATTTACAAACGATTGAATCGTTGATTCACCGCATACCTTTGCGATTGAAAAGGTATTCGGATATATAAAACAAGTTAGACATTTACGATTAGATCGTGCGTGATAAACTCGGCCGTTTTGATCACCGCAGACCTTAACGATACGAACACGATCTAATCGTTTCCGATTCGTAAATATCTGGGCTTATGCTAACTAGGGCGATGACCAAACCCGAATGTATCTTAAATTAAATTCAAGTTGAAACAGTAATATAATTCCTTCAGGCGTTTCACGGGCTTTTTTTGTTTTCAATAATTAACTACCCACTTGAAATGAGCGACTAGCGACAGCTGCAGGTGACCCCTGACGTCACCGACAAAGAAATATATTGTTCTTTGTGTAGACATGTTATTGAAGATGAATTTCTTGTTCTAGTGAAGTGGCTATTGTATCCTTCAGCGAGGTACCGTCTATCAGTTTATCAGTGTTTTAATATACATGCATTAAGCACCTCTATGATTGATCAGTGATTTAATATACATGTATCTAGTAACGTTATGCATCTTCTGACCTTCTGTTTATTTCACTCTGATATGGGGTGGCTCATTTGTAGTTCGGTTCTTTATGGTATTGAGAAGAGACAGCAACAGTCTGCCTGTCTGTCAAAATATAACACAGAACAAGACACAGAGAGTATCGTCTCGTAAAGCACATGAATGTTGATGAGGTGTCGCTGTCCTACATTGAATATCACACTGCCTGAAGAACCAGAGCTATGTACGCCGACTCCTGCACTGAAGAAGGAAATAGCCACTGCACTTGCTGACGTCCCTTGTTGAAGTGTCACTAGATCCCTGGGGATGTGATTAACGGTGTTCCGACTGTGCGAAACAGCTCCTCAAGGACATGCGTTTGGCATACAAACACGAAGTGGGAGGATATGCATGTATGTCAAATCGACCAGGATTTGTTACTAAATATCTTAATAGTTGACAGCCAGCGAGTCTGACTCCTCGGCATCTCATTTGTATGTACCTTTGTTTTTTTCACTTTTGCAGAAATGTCAAAAACGAAATATCATTATAAGTATGAGCTTTCAAAATAGGGTTTACAACTCATTTCCATTATCACATTGAATGTTAACAGCCATGCTGTGTCTCGTCAGTCAATTGTTCAATTATCACATCATTCATTCATTATTTATGTTCAATAAAATGGTGCTTTAAAGCAATTGAGTATGGGTCAAAAAGATCTGAGCGTGCCATGGGTCTTCACAAGACAACTTCCGATCTTTGCAATTCAGTCCTTTTGTGAAGGAAAATATGATGTATGTTAACTCGTGAATAATATAACCAGGTTTACACGTTTGCAGATCTGCCTTTCTGTCAAGCAAAAGCGACTCAGTGTGTAAAGAAACTGAATTGTTTTAGAAATCTTTGATGCTGACTTGCTGCTTTGAAGAATGTCATTTTCAGACGAAACGTTATCTGTTAGATCAGCTTAACATGGCTTTGATAACATCAGCATTGGTTTTGGTCTTCGCTATTGTTGATATAGTTAAGTTACAGAATGTGGGTTTTATTTCATGCAATACCATCCTATGCCAAGATTAACATACATGCCAAGTACCTTCGAAATGACTGAAATTTCGAGGAAGGCTCAGTTTGCAATTGACAAATACTATTTGATGTGAAATTGTCAACATTCTGCAGTTATAATCGCCATACGCATCCTCATTTGCTTTTACGTGATTTCCCAGCACACCTGCATACGACGCTGTTATGCAGTGTCCAACAGGCATACATGCAAGTAAAGACTTATACTAAAACAACATAGGAAGCATTTATTTCGGTATGCCTGCAAACATATGAATACAAGAAATGCGACGAACGACAGAGAACACTGGACGCGACGATACTCAAACACAAATTAAGTTGTACCACGCAGCGGCAAATTTTCGTTGATCCAAAGTGTGCAATACATTTCCATACACTGCACACTTATGAAGAGTAGCCCCTTTTCAAAATGCGCGCGATGCGACGTCACTTTAGGGGCGTGTTACAAATCAGTTACCACATTGCTCCTCGTGGTTTGTCCGGTTATTGCACACCTTCGCACTCGTTATGCCAATCTTCTGTACGGATGGGAAGTTTGATGTTTTGAGAAATTAGAAATGTTAGAAAGACTTCATCTGAGATTGTGTAAGTTTATATTAAGCGTTAGACAGTCTACTCCTGATTTTAAGGTTTAAGGAGAATTAGGTAGATACCCACTTAGTATTTCCGTTAAAGTAAGAACAATATCATACTGGTGTAAAATGATTACTAGAGAAAAGTCTCTACCTTAAGTTATTTACTCTGCTATGTTCTGCAATCAAAATGACATTAACTTTCCACTGCATAACATTGTTAAAATATACTTCAAAAACGGGATTATACTTTGTGTGGATGAGTCAAACTGTGCCAAATACTGAGTGGCTTAAACAAGAGGTTAAACGAATTTTAATAGACCAGTTCAAAGACTCATGGACAATGACTATCAACAACTCTTCTAAAGATGAATTTTACAAACTGTATACAGCAGAACTCTGTTTAGAACATTATCTACAATCTCTACCCTTTCGACATAGAATCTGGTATACCCGCATACGTACTACAAATCATAGATTACCAATAGAAATAGGACGCTGGAATAACATACCAAAATGCAACAGAATATGCACCCTTTGTAACCAAGATGTAGGTAATGAACTTCATTTTATGTTATCATGCGAACATCTACAAGAACTAAGAAAATCATTATTGCCAAACTATTTTTGTCAGTTCCCTAACATACAGAAACTTATTTATATATTAAACTGTAATTATCAACCCCTTCTTCTGAAAATCTGTAAATATATAAAAACTGGTCTCGAACTCTTGTAGTAAATATCGTTATACTTACTTATGTAGTTAATGTACATAATATGTATATATGCAATACAATAGTTAAATTGTAATTCTGTATAGTTTCTCGTTTTATATTATGTTTGTTTGAATATGTACAATGTATATGTTATATAGAGTTACTAGAATATTTCTTTGTAACGACCATATGTTCTCTATATCACTTTGTGATTTTTGAGAAATAAACTCTGTTCTGTTCTGACACTTTTGGCAATATGTTTACCTTAGTTTCATTGAAGGCAGAAAACACGTTGTTATTACTATAAATTTGGGGGGGGTGTGTTATTAATTCTTGTTTGTCAGTTCAAATATACATTCCGAAGTCCGAACCTACACAATTGTCGTGTCGTTAAAAATAATTCAGGAAAGTATCTCGGTTACAGTAAAATATAAAACCATGGGAATAATACATGTACATGTATGTGTATGTAATAGGTGACTTAACTTCTAAAGCTTAGATCTATGTTGTTATCTTATGATATTATACCACATGATCTGAGTATCTTTATTGTTCAGAGGTCGTTTTTCCTGATAATAAACCCATGAGCTGGTTATCTGATAAACAACCCCAGGTGTACAAGTTCCGTCCACGTGCTTTGCGAAGAAGAAGGTAAAATTGTAAAATATATATATACGCGATCTGCGTGGTATATGTGAAATGACAACCAAGCCCTCGGTCGGGAACGAAACCAAATCCCTCTCTACGCTCGGAGATTATCTCGGTTACAGACCTCGGAAGAAGCTGTTATTTCACCCTTGTAAATTCGTTGTAATGAAGACAAGCAACTTCACTTTTACAAGGACACCAAGATATATCAACGGGAATTTCTGTTACATTGTTTTACGATAAATTAACATATGACATCCCATGTAATAACTCAACTCGATAACAGTACTAGTATCTTTATTTCTCCATCTGTGTCAGCGGGTGTTTTGCGTAGCGGTGTGCACTGTTGGTAAAAGAAGGGACATAACTCTAAATCTGAATCGTCTTGCTTCGATCGTTGGGTCCAGCATTTTAAACGGTTAAGTAAGCAATCTTGGAATTTATAACGAACACAGGAAATTTGATGTAATTTTTAATTTAAATATTTTTTCTTTGACGCATATCTTCTACATTGGTCGAGTGGTCTTCTTAACCCTTAAAGGGACATAATCAAAGTTGCGTCTGGATAATCGGTAAAAACCTAAAATACGTACCATTCGCTCTTATTGTA